>JAOPUB010031352.1:0-11314 GCA_027564055.1 Neptis clinioides
CTCCACTCCTATGGGTCGCAGCGTGATGTTACATAGCCTATATCCTTCCTCGATAAATGGACTATCCAACACAAAAATAGTTTTTCAGTTTGATCCAGTAATTCCTGAGATTAGCACGTTCAAAAAACAAACGCTTCAGCTTTATAATATTAGTATAGATTAAATCATCCTAATGATATCAATTTTTATTGAATACTAGCCGACCTGCCTTCGCTTCGCTGAAGCGTATTGAGTTTACGTGATACTTAATTTTTTTTTCTGCAATAAAAGTAGCCTAAGTTATTCTCTATAATAACAGCTATCTACCAATGAAAGTCTAGTTAAAATTAGTTCAGCCGTTTCAGAGATTAGCAGAAGCAGAAACAGGCAGACAACATTTTTTAAGAAATGTTGTTTTGATATATATAACGCGCCGGCTTGTATACATTCACATACACTTGGTAAACAGCGATTAATATTACATACAGAAACTTGATTTTTTTTATATGCAATGATGTGTAGATTTTCAGATCTTATTATAGTATTTCGTATTATGTTTATTGACTTGCCTGTTCAAATACGCTTGCCATGAACAAAAATAATTAGACAAGCCTACAAAGACAAACTATCATACAAATGAAATCAATTGAAAAAGGTTAAGAAAAAAATTAAAACTATACATAAACATATATAGGTACCCCGTGAGGGGATGGGTTAGATTACAATTCCCCTCTGCTGTTGTTTGAACATCTCAGGTGAGTAACCCAGCACCCCTTGGTAGGGGAAGTGTTCTCCGACTAGCTTGCGACCATCATGGTACGGTCGGGTCGGTTACTCAAATTCCACCGAAACCCTAGCATTCTTCATTTCGTTCCCCTTCCTTAATCTTCTTTCAAGGTGGCAACGCTTCGCCAAGTAAGACGCACATGTCTTGATAAGTGTTTATCTTATATATGCGATGTCCAAGGGCGACGGTTGCCACTTACCATCAGGTGGACCGTCTGTTCGTTTGACCCATAAGAAAATCAGTATGTAAAATATCGTAGGTATCTTTGTAATTAAATGTCATGTGATAAAAAATCCGTCTCACCTAGTTATCAGACGGGTGATGGTCAATGTTCAACAACTCTTATACTATAAAATTTTTGTAAAACCACAAAGCAAACCACTGAATTAACAAATTTGTAATATAAAGTAATCAATACAAATTAGTGGTTGATTTCAATTTCCTAGGCATTTCATAAAACCTAACTTTGCATTAAAATTGAATTGTTATATAAAAATAACTAAAAACAATCGACCCATTATTACACACTTACTACAGGAATATTTAATATTTCCGGGATAAAAAACCTGGAAGTTGTAGAGCTTTTTTTTAGTATATTTTTTTGGTATATTACATTGATGGCTTTCGAGATATTATTTTTTTTTAATTTTCATAATACCTATTAAGTTTTAAAAATTTTTTTAAAAACTATGTCCAGAAAATTCAATTTGAAATATATTTACTTAGGACTTGTTCATGTCATGACTTTCGTGATATTTATTTTCAAAAATTCTCAAAAATCTGTTAAAAAAAAATATTCAAAATTAGAGAATTCAAACTTCTATGTTCAGTTCTAAATTTCTGGAGTATTATTATATTTTCCAAAATATTCCAAATTTTAATTTTTTTCTATCAAAAGATTTATTGACCTCAGCGAAGCGCGAGCTGGTCGCTCCTGGTTAATGTTTATATAAACATTAAACACAATCACTATTCATAACAGAACAATGTGTTTATATATAAATATTTTCAAAACAAAATGGACGAGTCATCTATATCTATTAAAACAAATCTAATAATCAAAATGCCTGTCTGTTTGTTCTGTCTAATCTCTAAAACGGCTAGATTTATTTGAACTGGACTTGCACTGGTAGATTGCTGATGTTATAGAAGCGAAGCGAGGGCTAATATTTATGTATTTATGTATACTTAATATTACAAAGCTGAAGAGTTTGTTTATTTCAACGTGCTAATCTCAGGAACTACTAGATCGAAATGAAAAATTATTTTTGTGTTGGATAGTCCATTTATCTAGGAAGGCTATAGGCTATAAGACATCACGCTGCGACCCATTGGAGCGAGGCATCACACGAATGAAGTCACGCTGGTCGGCTAGTCAATGATAACCGAAGAGAAACGTTGAAAGCCGAAGAGACTGAAGGGAGCCGAAGAGAACCAAATAAATACGATAACTAAAGAGAATCGCTGAGAACCGAAGCTAAACGAATCCAAACGAAACGAACCGAAGAGAATTAAAGAGAACCGAAGAAAACCGAAAAAAAACGAATAGATACGAAGACAACTTAAAAAGAGCCCATGAGAACCGAACCTAAACGAACGACATGAACCGGACCGAACGAACCGGACGAAGCGACACTATACGATTATCAACTTACATGTAAGGACACAAATAAAATAATTTGTTTTCTTCTCGATGATAAACACTAAAAACTTTGATGTTCAATGATTTCATAATGTAAAACAATTTTAGACAAGGAGAGCCAAACAATTTTACTTTTTTACTTTAATTTTTTTATCACTTAAACCATCTTATTAGATAACAATTGTTAGTATGTTGGTAACAAATAACAGTTATCTCGCTACTGAATGATCTATTGTTACTCCTTATTTAGTCATGTTTTTATATTCGATAAAAAACAATCATTATACATTGACATCATTCTAGGCTAAGATCCGGCGATAAGGCCGCATTATACAAAAAAGTAGTGTCGCTTCGGTTTCCTTCGTTTCTATTCGATTCTCTTCGATGGTTTTGGACTCTCTTCGGGTTTCTTCGGTTTCCTTTTATTCTCTTCGGTTCGCTTCATTTAGGTCCGGTTCTCATCGGTTCGTTTTGGTTATCTTCATCTCTAGTTGTTTCTCATGGGTTATCTTCGGTTCTCTTTGATTCTCTTCGCTTCGGTTTGTTTGGATTCCTTTAGCTTCGGTTCCCAGCGATTCTCTTTAGTTGTCGTATCTATTCGGTTTTCTTCGCTTCTGTTCGGTTCTGTTCGGCTCTCTTCGGTTTTTATCGTTTGTCTTCGGTTAACCTTGATCGTCTTATCTTTTTTTGTATAATGTGCCTTCTCGCCGAATCGTGGTTTATTTAAAGGTATTTTATTTAATAAAATAAAACCTTTGTTCTCCCCTCCAAGTAGACTGGAATGCTGGTGTCGTCAGTAGTTCAACGACAGGGATTTGACGACCAATTGATTATATTCTTTCGTTCAACACCTGAACTACTAACCTTATGACGCTTCAATCTGTCTGTCTATAATGAGTAAGCTAGCTATGTATTTTAAATTTAAAATAAACTATTTTCCTAAATCTTTAAACCATCATAGCTATCCTGTTCTGTTTTGTTCTGTTCTGCTCTGTTCTGCTTTGCTCTGTTCTGTTCTATTCTGTACTGTTTGCACATAGACATTTGTCAAGACAAGTGCGTCTTGCCTGGCGATGAGTTGCAACCCTGAAGAACTGGAGGAAAAGGAATGAAGAGACGAACGCTACGGCTTCTGTGGCCCCTATGTGTGAGCCCAGAGTGCACCAGAACCATAACATCAACGGAACCATTTGTTGTTTACTGTATGAAATTGTCTATCAAAAATAATATCATTTCATAAATTAAGATCGATTTAATGGTTTTGGCATGCAAGGGTAACAGATACACAGACATACTATCAACAACTTACCCTCTCTTTGCTGAGGTCTATTATGTTTTCGCGTAACTTAACTTTTTTTACTAAAATAAAAGTTTCTTCCTATAACTTTAGGTAACTGCCTGTGAAACCCTCGGTCAAAACAGCCTAGCTTTTTCAGAGACTACCCTAAACAAACGGATGTACAAAAATTAAAAAAAAATGCTATTTTGGTATATATATCATGTCAACATCTTAATGCATTTAGTAAAAAGCGGTTACATATCACAACAATCACAACCGACCCGCGCGTCATCATTAGCGCCCTTTAATAAATGATATTGTATATTATTTTTTGTATTAAATTTTTCACCTTGCAACGAGGCCAATTGAGAGAGTCTATGCGCCATAATATAACCATTTAGACAGATCTAATTAAATTGAAGGACTTCTCCTAAATTACAACTGCAAGTAACCCACGCGGAATGATGTCATTCAATATTATGACCACTTGACCACGTCAAAAAAGTAAGATGAGATTGTGCAATTTATAATTTTACTGAATTGTGAACAATTAGTAGCATTGAATGCCACTGTTTTATTTGCACCTTTACTTCGCGCTCTATTGCATTGTGTCGTAACCGGATACATATTATCGTTTTTCCTTTCTATAATAAATGTGCCTATTTTTATATCTTGAGTAACATAAGAACTTTATTTTCAGACTCGTTAAAAAAGTAGACAATAATATTCCTCAATTGGATTTGCATTACATAAAACTAAATTGTCGAATGAAATTAGGAAATAAATGAAATATTTTATGCGACTAATCTACATTTAATTTTAATCGCCAACTACAACTTCAAACAATATTCAATTCAGTTTCTTTGTTTAACAACCGGCTAACTGCTAGTTTACTTGAATAGAATAGAATTCATTAGTTATACTGGGTTATAAAAATACTGGGTTGATAATAAATATATTATTATTAATGGTAATTGTTATAAGAGCAATTTCTTGAAACATAATTTTTAATTTGCTTAACTTATTTGTGTGTCAACCGCGGGCGTAAATGCGTGGGTGGGGATCAGATACATTTCCTTAATTTAGGAAGCCGCAAAATAAACCGTAAGGCTGCCCAGCTAATATAATTAAAATATAATTAGGTCACTTTACCCCACAAATAACCTTCGAGCAATGGCGCACCCGAATTTCCCAGATGATTTATTCGTCAATGTTTACGGTTGTACGATCTTAACCGTTAGCAAATTGTTTCAAAGAGACTTAACAGTATAATATTTAATGCTTTCCACTAAGATATCTAGGTAATGACGTTATTTCCTCTCACATATGCTGACCGCATTTAAAAAGAAAAGCACTTATTCGATTTGGAATTGTTCATAATATACATAGCATAAGATTATATTTGAGATTTTTGGACAAGAAATTGTTTTTAAATCACACTTGATCACACACATCACATCATCATTTATAAAAACATTAACACTGTCGAAAATCTTTACTCTTTAAGAAGGTTTTTTATGTGTCTCGTTTTATAAAATATAAATTGTCTTTGGTAATGGCCATTGCAAAAAGAACATAGTAGTATTTTGATATACCTAGCAATCCAATGTTTGTAAAAGTTTACTTACAAAAAAATATCGAAATTTGGCCTTACTCTTAGAAATTTAAGAATTAAGAAATTGTACACATTATATTACGTTAAAGTTTGATATTTTTATTCTACACTAGTCGACCCCTCCCGAATTCGCCCGGGTGCAATTTACCACGCATTACTATGAAGCATCTACCAGATTCTTATGAGCAAAGATTTTCTTGGCTCCTAATTTTTAAAAATTAAGTCGTTTAAGTTACTCCCTATAACATCAGATATCTGCCAGTGAAAGTTCCGCTCAAATCGGACCAACCGTTCCAGAGATTAGGCGGAACAAACAGACAGACAGACAATATATTTTTAAATGCTGTATTGGCATAGTAACATGCGGTTATTTTAACATTAAAGACACTCAAATTTTAATTTATTATGTAACCTAACCTAACCTAAATTATTATACCTATAACATCAGCTATCTGTTATTGAATGTACCGTTCAAATGAGTCCAGCCGTTTCAAAGATTAGTCGGAACAAACAGACAGATAGACATAGAAATTTTATTTTATTTTTATTATCAGTATACGTAGAAACTAGAGGATCTTTAGTAAAAAGGGGTTAATTTGAAATTACAAACGAAAATTTCAATTGTATTATTAATATACACCTTTATTCTATTTTAGTAAACAGTTTTAGTGGTAACTATGTATATGTAATTTATTAAATTTAAATATGTTCTGATATTCCAGGGCCAGCTTGCCGGTGCGTACAGCTCGCTTGTTGCAACGGTCGCGCACGCAGACGCCCTCTGACGCCGGCATCAGCGACGGTAGCACATCCCCCGCACCCCCGCACGCTGCCACCCCTGCGCCGTCCTCGCTGCTGCAAGATGTTGTCGACACCGAGCGAGCATTGGCAACATTGCTGCATTCTCATTGGTGCAAAATATCTTGCGATCATCGGTGTGCCAACAATAAAAACTAACCAAATAAATACGCCGTCATGACAGAGAACATTATTATTCCATCACAAGTATTCTAGCGGTAACGCTGAAGATCTTAGTCTAAAGTATAACCACCAGAATTATTATTATAGTAGCCAGGACGTCATACTGCTGGTCTGCGTTGCGAATAAACCATAATTTCTTTTTCTTTAACTAATAGTATGTAAAATCCACTGTAAAAATAACTGAGAGTCTCTACTTTGTTTTATTTAAATAAGATGAATACAAAAAAGTTATTGTTATTTAAAAATGTTTTAGCCCAGCGAAGGTTGGCCGGGTTGAATATTAAATAATAAATAACATTATTATTCATCTCTCTTATATTGAACATAATTAAAAAAAAATAAAATTAAAACACCGCCATCTATTGAAAAGAAATGTAATTAACAAACTTAAATGACCCAAAATTTACTAATATACTAAAAATTATTAAAATCCGAGAGGATTTACTTATTTAAATAACAAACACATGAGTTAAATATATTAAATATAATTTAAATTTCTATAATAGTTATCGATAGACTCGTCCCCTAGTTCCCATCACTAACCCGGATGAGAGCCCTAGGGTGGCGGGCCCTTTATTTGCGGTCAATTTAAAGTGAGAGCGGACGCCGGATGTCCCATTGTCGCCGGATATACAGATGCATGCCAGATTGACCAAAAATGATGATGTTGTACTGTAAATATAGTTACCATTGTTATTTAAGATATAAAATTAACATTACAGTCACACTAATACTCATCTCTCACTTCTCTTCGTGTTTTTTTAAAAGTTTAAAAAACAAAAGCAGTTTAAATATATTATTTTAATTAATTTCATAAAAATCCATTTAATTGTAACAAACATGTACCTATATTAAGCAATGTCAAAGGAAGTAAATGACTAAAAAGAAGGCAGTACGGTGTTATACCTTTGCCTTTTCCGTTATAGGGAAAAAAAGTGAGCAAGTAAAAATGCCAGTTTGTTACCATGGTTACGAGATTGGTATAATTGTGAATATTTTCATGTATTAAAACTCACGCATTTCTTTAGTCAGAAATGAGCTGATAGTCTTCAAATGTGTTGGAGATAACGCTTAAAACAATGTTATTTATTTTCTGTATATATAGTCTGTAGTAAGTAACAGTGTTTTATGTAAGGCAACACTTTTGTTTTAACTTCCTTGACCGTTTCGTTCTCAGCTACATGTAACTACAGTTTTCCTTTTTATTGAAGAGCTTATTATACTCATGAGAATAGTAAAACCTTTTATTGAAATCTTGAAACGTTAACACAACACGACAGATGGTCTTCAAACGGCTAATGGCTAAGAACCATCTCTTTGAATTACCTTTCAAACAAATACAACTACATCAGAATCGGTGCATTATCTTGAGCGCTACTATGTGACAGATACACTCCGTATAATGTCGGGGGTATAAAAGAGATGGCGCTACCGCCCTCCTATACTTCACTCACTGAAAACAACAAATATATTACATTAAATTTTTTCCCAAATGAAGTTAAATGTTTCCACTCATATCAGCATCATCGTCAGCAATATATACGAATTAATGACAAGTTATCACTTTTTTCTATTTTTATAAATATACTCTTAACTGATTAAACATACCGTGTCATCTCTATGCTGATGATCTACAGATATGTTTAACATCTAAAATAGAAGATTTACTTTTAATTTACTCACAGTAAGGTATCGGCGTAATCTCTATACTCTTTTGCTCCTATATACAATCCTTAACAATCCACAGACTCCAGATTATCTCAAGGAAAGACAGATTATCTAAATGACATGATATCATCCATTTGGTTTAAAGCTGTAGGTAATATAAACCTTATTCAACAACGAGCCGTACTTTGAATATCCAAAGCGTATAAATAAGCATTAAATTGCACGACAGGATTAACATTTATAAAATGGTCCAATGTCAGTTAACATTACAAAAGCTATCTTTTATAAACCTCTGAAACTTATTTTCCCTAATTAAATTTCCAATTCTAATGAATTAGATCTAAAAACAAACAAAGATCAATAGAGAATTTTATTCTCACAATATTATCGATAGTTTATCGGTATCAGTTACCAGCAGTACCTCCCGCACGTACCTACAGCTAGTAAATGTTTTAAGTACATACCTACCAAGTATATACTCATGCTGAGTAGTTACAGTAGCCAACAGACGATGATCTGGTTGCGACGCATCGTACCAGCGCAGCGTGCAGCGCGTGCTGTCTGCGGGCGCGCGGCTCCAGCGCACCAGGGCGCCTTCTTCGATGAGGCGCACGCTCACTGGCAGCTCGTCCGGAGCCGCCCCCGACACGCTCCCGGCAGCGCTGCTCATCCCTCCGCCGAAGCTTGTACTGGTAATGCCTTCCGTCACAGATCCCGTAACGAATACTGCGGGAGTTTCCTCGCCTTCCGTCTGTGGATCTATAAGATAAAGATAAGTAACAACACGATACATATACTTTAAATCTTACGAATCAATGTTAGCAGCATAAAGAAGAAAAGAAAATAGTGGCTAGGTCAACTGAATATTATATTACTTGCAAAAACCTAATAACGCTTACCTAGTGTTTGAACAAAAATAGGTTTGCTGAAGAGACCATCTCCGATGTGATCCTGTGAAAGCACTCGCAGTTCGTATTCCGTAGCGGGTCGCAGCCCCACCAGCGTGGCGTCCGTCACGCCGCGTGACAGGATCTTCATAGTTCTCCACTCGCTGTCGGAGCGCTCGCGGTACCACACGTTGTATTCAACATCGAGACCATTGTGACCTGGTGACGAGAAATGAATCAAAAAACGCTAGATTTTTTTGGTTAAATTGATTAGATCTGTTGATGGTAAACAAGATGGTATAATATTATTAGGAAACTTAAAAAAAGTGATATTTATTAAATGAAAATATTAAAGTAATACAAAGTAGATATAAATAAGTAGATAATAGTTAGAAGTAAATAATTCTTTATTCTTTAATAATTCTTTATTTACTTCTAACTATTACGAAAGAAATATAAGATTGTGATGAGTGAATTTATTTTACTTACTAGACAATTGCTACAGCGATCTTCACTGAATATAATTATGATGTATTTTATTTTGATTTTGAAAAAGTATCTTTCATACTGACGCAAGCTTTTCTTACCCTCGGGGTTTGAAGTTCATCACAGTCTCGGTTCATTTTGCATGCGATACGAAATATATTACACTACAACAACTACTTAGTAACTTTACGTTATTCTGGTTTGTATGAGTAAAGACAGAACTCTCACCTGGCACCCAAGATAGTCGAATGGAGTCAGAAGAAGCCAAAGCGCTGAGGTTGTAGGGGGCGCGCGGCGGAACGTTCTCTATGAGAAGTTCCGTCTCTATGGTCAGCTCGTCGGCCTCGTTGCTCACCTTGCACACGTACACCCCGCGATCTTCCTCCGACACCTCGCTTATTGTTAGATTGCCTTCGTTCAGAAAATAACGGTCAACTGGAAGGTTACTTCCATCCTTCTGAAATTTAAAACATTAATAACAGTTCAGGTGTAGTTTAAACGTAACATTTTCAAGTGTAGTTCAAACGTAACATTTTTTGGGCTTAGCTAGCTTTAGATACCAAGGATTACATAAGGGTTAGTGTAAAGTTAAATACAAGTTTTTAGGGTTGCAATCCGTATCCTACTAGCGCTATCCTGAAAAAAGGGGTATAAATCGTATTTATGATTTATCTACAAAACAGAGACATCTCAAAATCTCTTTACAACTTTGTCAACAGAACGAAAAATACCACAGTCATTAGCGAAAATTGAAAGAAAATGCCGTCAGATTACGTGATGGGCTGCAACCTCATAAACATTTAATTTTACACTCTCTTTGCCCATCTCGATATTCAAAAAAATCTAAAAATTTGCTCTCTCTATGAGGATTAGTAGCAATACTGCACTGTACTGAACCTTAATCCAACGAATAGAGGGCAGTGCGTAATGTGGCTCGATAGCGGCGCTGCAGGGCAGAGTCACCGTCGCGCCCAGGCGCACCAGGTACAGCGGCTGCGGGCGCACCGCCAGCGCCGGCGGCCGCTGCACGCGCACGCGCACGCCCGCCGAGGGGCCCTCGGAGCCCAGCGAGTTGTATGGCGTGCAAGAATACACTCCTTCGTGTGATTCGTCTACCTGCACCGAAGTATTACAAAGTTAAATTAAGGACACGTAACAAGAATAATAAATCCCATATTTCAAACTTTCCGCACCTTCCATTTGTATCAACAAAAAATAAAAACACAATACATACTCGATTAAAAAGCAGACTGCCGTTTCTACTATAAAATACTCCCGGAACATTATATGGATCGAATAAAAAGCCATCTTTCTCCCAGCGGAGGTTCGTCAGAGGCGGATTAGCACTGAAGTGGCAGTCCAGACTGGCCGACTTCCCGTACGGAAGATATCTTTCCTTTGGTGAATACACGACCTTCGCTTTATCTGAAATTAGCAATGGTGAACTGAATTACGCAAGCCTTACATGGCATACGAGCCGAAAAGTTGAACTCTCACATTGAACGTCTAGAAAGGCGCTAGCACTCTGCGTTTGGCCATCGGAGGAGCTAATGCGACAGTCATACTCGCCGAGGTCGGTGCTCGCCGCCTGTCTCAACACCAGGCTTCCATTAATGCCCATCTCGGATCTCGACGCCAGTTCCGGAAGTTGCTCCACGGGGACTCCTTCACGGTACCATTGGACCGCCCACTCTGGACTCTTGGGCAGACACTCGAGCTCGGCGCGGTCTCCCTCTAGAACCGTGGCGTTCATGGGCGGAGTCACTATTAGGTTACCTCCTGAGAAACGTCAGGCACAGCATTATGACCAAATTGGAGTAACTAACGTTCGATTTATTGGAAGTAAGCTCAACTACCATCGACGTCCAGGTAGTAGAAGGTGCCGTTGTTTCTGTTGGGCGGGGTGCGATTTCTAAATTTTCAGTTTTAACTTTTTTAGTGCCATCATACCACCTGATCCCTGATTTGTTAAATTCGTGCATAATCAAAG
>JAOPUB010031363.1:0-11306 GCA_027564055.1 Neptis clinioides
GGTTAAGCCATAGTCCACCACGTTGGCCCAGTACGGGTTGGCAGACTTCACACACCTTTGAGAACTTTAGTGAACTCTCAGGAGTGCAGGTTTCCTCACAATGTTTTTCTTCACCGTTATAGCAAGTGATATTTAATTTCTTAAAACACACATATGGGATCGAACTCGGACCTCCCGAGTAATACACCAAGTCTTAATCACTGAGCTATCACTGCTATTAATATGTAATTTACCTAATTCAATTCTTTAGTATTAATATCATTGCTTCTGAAAAAAATCAAGATTAAACTACATTTTTAATTCTAGTCTAAATAATATTTATAAAAAAATAATTTAAATTTTTTGTTGCTAAATAAAATATTTAGGCGTTTCCGACTGTAATTTTAGCCACACCCATACCCCGAACGTCTGATTTTTTCTGGGATTAAAAGAATGTTGATCCAGGTCGATATAGTATTTGTGTGACAAAATTCATGGAAATCCTTTCGAAACAAGCAAGATTGAGTAACAAAGATTTTTATTTTTTTGTTAATAAAGCAGAATATTCTCAAAAATATTTAAACACTGAATTGGAATGAATATTTAGATATAATGATGAATTTTAAATATAGGAGGCTAAGAACGGTCTGAGGCTTGAGATCCAGAAGCAGATTTAGGGACGTATGATGTGAATACCGTACTCATGACCATGTACAATGTTTTCTGTATGAAATCTATTGAAATAATAACGTAGATCTATTTGGAAAGTGATTATGTATTGAAAGATATTGATATTACCAAGTAAATTCGAAAAATGATAAAGTCTGATTTCTGAATAATATCTAGATGTTAATATTAAACATATTTTAGCACGTACTTGTGCATTATTATCTTTTATCTCTCATAAGAGTAGAGACACGCCTTCGCTCGCGGCCTCTTGAATTAATTGAGAGCCTCTTGAATATGGACATCATGGTCATAGATACTCCAGCTCGACTCAAGATCAAGATTAATTATAGTTATTATATCACATTAATATCGGGGACAAGATCATAAAAAATACTACTGTATAAAAATTCTGTCATCACCTACTGTCATAAAATAACTAATTTAATTCTAAACTGATTTTCACTAATAAGAATTAGATACAGTTGTCTTTAGTAACTAATACAAAATATATTGACCAGTGAGCTCCCCAATCATGGACAGACCAAGATATCGTCGCGTAAGCGAATTTTGTAAATAGCGCGTATTTAAACCTTCGCCATTATTCAGAAAAAGTTGATTTATAAACAGAATTGATAATTCTAATACGCTTAATAATAATTCCTATATTATAGGAGCAAACCTTAGGTATTTGGCGTTTTACAATGCTTTTATATGGTTTTGAACTCGATAAATTGTAATGAGTATTAATAAATTTCCAACTCTGATTATTATGAACAGTAATAGTCAGTGGATAAGACTTGATGTCTTATTCGGCAGGTCTGACTTCGATCCTGTGCACACACCTCTAACTTTTTTGAGTTATCTGTGTTTTAGGAAATTAAATATTACCTGCTATAACGCTGAAGGAAAATATCGGGAGAAATCACACTCCAGAGGACCCGGCTCAGCAGTGGGACATCGACGAGTTGTGAAGATGATGATGATATTCATTTTATATTTTCTAATAATAATCATATTATTATTCTGTAATGGATGATCATGTTATCTAGACGTTGATATGAATCAAGATGATTGAACAAAATAATATACAACATTAATAGTAATTGATATTTGTCTTTATTCGCATATTTCGTACAACATTGTTACCTCGTCTATTATTGGTGCCTCTACTATACTATAGAGTAAGTAATATGTATATAATGTGTTTTTAAGTTTTTTTTATTATATAGCTACCAGTATTACATTTACAGCTCAGAAATAAGGGTAAGATGAATGTCACATAGGATTAGTTGGTCGCAGCCTGACAGGCTATCCAATAAAATGCTGAATGGTGTTCAATTTGGGACACGACACTATTTCGCATAAAATATACCAATGTAGGTTTTCGTTTTATTTATTCGAAATTTTTACTTTTATATTTGGTGATCACTAAACCCATGTGCCACATAGAGCTTAGCTAATGATGAGACTGGATGATAGGGGCTGGTAAATCTTGATAACAAATGGTGGAACGTTTGAATTTGAACTTAATGTTTTCTTAACATGTTGAGGTGCCTATCATAATCTCTTATTAATTTTTTTTATTCAAATGACTAAGTATTAAACTGGACAAGGAACTTAATTCTATAATCATGTAATAATGATGACTTCATTAATACACATGTTAAAATTAGAGTCTGTATGTAATATTTACGGATTTTTATTAAGTGCATAAAAAATCTTTATTTAAATTTTTTGTCTGTCTTCCTATCCGGCTACTCTCTGAAACGCCTTAACCGATTTGAACGGAACGTTCACAGGCTGAAGCTATAAGAAATAACTTGGGCTACTTTTAATTTATAAAAAAAAGAAAGCTGTTAAAAACGCTAAAGGTCAATAACGGGCTATCTTACTGAATTTTCAACGTGAAACACAAGAAGATGACTTATTGTGACACTGAGCGATGGTGTAGTGTTGACATTACACTGCTTCCAGTTTGTTTAAATGTCAAAAAAATTACCTAAAACACAGTCTAGAAAATATAGAACAATTTTTATTAACACTCCTAATATGTCTAAATAAAATTTGAAGAACACTCTATCAATTTTGATTTAATATATGTTTGAATTTAAATTTTGATCTTTTAAAAATTTTTCATTCATCGTTGTAAAACTATATAAATATTAGTTTTTGCCTCTCATTCAATTACTAAAAATTATATTAAAAAATATTTTTAAAAAATGTACTTAATTTATAAAATATTGTATATTTAAATATTACATTTAAAGACAAAATATTTTTTCTTTTTGAATTTATATCCTCACCTATCCTCACATAGTTCATATCGTACATCTATATATTTTTTAAAGGCAAATGCTGTTTTTGTCTTAAATATCGTAATGTCTTATCACCTAGAAATATTTAGATATTAATAAGAATACGATTACATGTATTGGGTCATGGTGGTGGTGTAACAATACAAATAAATTATAATAAATAAATAAATTATAGCGACAGAGCTATAAGAAGTTATCTTATCCCATAAATACCATAAAAATCTCCAACCTTTTTTCAATGTATCCCGTTACACAGGTTCACACAATACTTAATAAAAAAATATGAATATTTTTGTATAAGGCAAATCAGAATGATATCCTTATATTCCCCTAGATAAAAGAAATGCAAAGTTATTTACGAAGTTACTTAGAATGTTTGTTCAAACAAACCGTGTTATGCCTGAAGGCTTTATTTGCTCTACGAGTAAATCACGGGACGGTGACATTGACGGATAGTATTTGAGGGTTACAGAACTTCGCATGTAAATAACAAAGATTTATATGAAAAGTTTTGCTAACTAAGTACTTTGTTGAACTAAAGTTTTGTTTAAAATATAAAACTTATTAAGTGTAGATAGTAGTTCTTTCAGGATCTTCATAAAAAACTGTTCTCGATCACTCAGTGCATTATGTTACATTTCAAACTTAATAATAATTTTACTATCCTAACCTATAGTTATGTTTATTCACCTTATATTACTCGCATGATCCTGAACAAAACTTTCACTAACACCACTTGTCATCTTTGCCAGAAAAAAGAATATAAATGAACAGGCTAGTGTCATTAAAGCGCATCCACCGGTGAGGGTAGGAGTAAAATCAACCATTGTGAAATATTAACCATTTGGAATTGTAACTTAATCAGAGACTAGTAAAAATCGTCGAGTATTGTAATGACATAACGGACGTAATATTATACTTTTTATTTTATTTTATTACTCGCTGAACCGACATACCTTCTGCTAGCAACATCGTATATAAATTAGTATTTGCGGGTAGTTCCTATATAGTATTTAAATACATCCACGTTTGGTACAACCTTTGGTACGATAGATTGGAGCCAGTCATGCTGGTGGTTTCACGTTGTGAGTGTAGTGAACTAATACCCCAGTAAAACATAAATATAAAAAAGGAGGGCCAAGTTCAATACAAAAATTATGCTTTGCTGTAAGATTCACGTAGTTAGTGTAGTGAACTAATCTCCTACTAAAACATAAATATAAAAAAGGAGGGCCAAGTTTTATGCAAAATCTAAATATGTATTTATAGGAACAAAATAACATCATGAACAAGTATTAAACTCTATTTCTTTGCTATATTCGATAACTATAACAATTGCTGTTATTGAAAAAAATGTAAGATCTTAAAGAAGGTTAGATTCGACTTTGATTTTTAAATTATTGTCCATCTGTTTCTCATCTCTGAAACGTCTGAAACGATTTAAACGGTACTATTAGGCTACTTTTATTTTAGAAAAAAGTTGAATTTAACAAAAACATAATAAACCTCAGCGAAGTCTGCTAGTTTTCATATATATTAAAACATTGTTATCACCGCCCCCAGCGGCAATACTAAAATATTCTACAGTTCACATTTCATTTCTCCTCTTGATATTTATAAAGTTAAGGTTATGATATTTAATATACTTTACACGGAGATCTCACTCGGTTTTATTTCTGAAAAGCTCTACAAAGCTGTAGTTTTAATAAACATAAAGTCTCATGAAAGCCGTGTTTAAAAAAATAATATCTAGAACGTGGTATAACGCCCGCGCCCGTCTGCTTATTATTTAGCTCCATTGAATGTGACGTGACAAAACCGCTGTGGTTGTCTACGTTGCTTTGAAATGATTTTGAAAATGCACTTTGCATTACCGTTTTTAACAATATATATTTTAAATTTTATTATTATATGCCTATTAAAAACATCCTGATTATTTAGTACAATTTGGTCAGTTTACGTATGTATTTAACAAATCAATGATACCAAGCAAAAACTATACAATACTCATATCTTACATTTCTACTTTATTTTTCTGCTAGCAATATCATGTATAATAGTATTCGAGGGTAATTCCTTTTATGTTATTTCAAGTATACATACGCTTAAACAGCAAACCTTTAGTATCATAGATTAGAGTAACTCACACTGGTGGTTTCGCGTAGTGGGTGTAGTGAACTAATATCATACCCTCACAAATGTGTGACAAATTTCAGTGGTTAAGACTTGATGTCTTACTCGGAAGGTCCGAGCTCAATCCCACACTCGGGCACACACGTCTAACTTTTCAGAGTTATGTGTGTTTTAATAAATTAAATATCACTTGCTATAACGGTGAAGGAACACATTGTGAGGAAACCTGCACTCCTGAGAGTTCACTAAAGTTCTCAAAGGTATGTGAAGTCTACCAACCCGCACTGGGCCAGCGTGGTGAATTATGGCCTAACCCCCTCCCTATTCTGTGGAAGAAGCCATTGAAGGGTTGTGATGATGATAGTCAAGGAGAGCTAGAGTATTGGAAAGGTCCAGTTAACAGGTTTCTTAGTCTCAAGACTAGACCTATTTGGGTTTCTGTCTAAAACTCATTTTTATTCTATTGTACTCATTTAATAATTAAGAAGAAATACTACTTAGAAATTTCTCTAAAAAAAACATATTTTTTGTCCCAAGTTTCCTTGAATTATCACAATTAATTAATATTAATGATTCCTTCACAAAGTTGAAATACCAAGCTCATTAAAACAATTCATTTCATTAGCTTCCCATCAGATCTGTCACGAACGGAGTTTTACTGATAAATCTCGCTTCACCGAGGTATATTGTAATATTTACTTACTCATTTTCTTCCACATTATCTCATTGGATATATAATATTTCAAATAAGAAGACATTTTTTTTATATCTCAAAAATTAGGATTGATGATGAAAACTTTCAAGCGCTCTTTTTACCAATTATCATCTTAAAATCATGAATCACTGTATCCATTGTCGAAAAACAAGAAAACTGTTAGTTTGATTGATAACACTCGCTTCGCTAAGGTATATTAGAACTATTCACTTACTTCCTCACACACTCACTGCATTCTTATTGGACTTCGATTATTACAAATCAAAAAATGAAAACCAATTATTATGAATAAACTGATAGATAAAGAAGAAAACTGATCCTTTCATAAGCTTTGCACCAGAAGTGTGACGAATGGAATGAAATTATTTTATTAATGAAATAATGTAATCAAGTTACAGAATCTGTGACCAATCTGTGACATAATTCTGACAGTTCTTTCAATTTTGTAAATGTCAATTGTCACAGAATCTTAAAAACATATATAGACATATTTACGATATTTGCAAATATGTACTTGCAGTACATTAGTAGATAATAAATGAGAAAATTTTGTAGCTATTACTAGATATTGATCTTTGGCAATAAAGTGATAAATATCATTATATAGTTTGCGATATAACACACTGCCATTTTAAATTGCATAAATTAAACATTAATAAAAACTTAAGTGTAACTTCGAAATTAAAACATAGTATCATATTTTAATTAAAAAACGTACTATAAGCTATATAAAATCTGAACATTTAGAGGGAAACATATTTTCTTAACGCTTTAAGTAATTATAAAAAATTTAATTTATGTAAATTTTATTATTAGTTTTTCGTACTGAGCACAAAATGACAATATATCTTACTTTTATTACGTTAGTCGAAAGTTTTCATTCCAGAGTAAGAAAAGCTATTTAGTACTCAGAGCGAATGTCATTTTATCCTTAATCAGAATAACACAGAAAAAATTGCCATGTTTTCAATGTTTTCCTGACAAATTGAAGTGCGAAGTGAATTTTTATTTTTCGATAATTATTTCACAAATAATGGGACTTATCATTCAAAGTAGAAAAAACAATACTTTAAATGTTCCATATATAATGGATAATAGAAATAATGATGAATATTGTATTGATGGTATGCAAAATATCGATTAGGATTATAAAAGCACCATTTCGAGATTAAATTCTTAAAAGAATTTGATACTGTATACACTTTTGCACTCTTATTTTATACAGCAATGTGGCGGGCCACTTTTACCATTAAAGGTTACATACAATTTTAAAACCAATTATACACAACGGTAAATATTTTTACTGTCACGAAATCCACCTTACATTTTTGTACGTAGAGTCCTAAATAGACACGAATTAGACATAGTAATTATTAAGATATATATTTTTATTTCAAAACTAGCTCATGAATATTTATACTCGATGTTATTTTGATAAAGATTCTAATTTGAATTCTGGAAAAATGTATGGTTATGATTATATTGAAGATTATTTTTTTTATTACTGCGGTTAATGTTGGTTCTAATAAATAATTACACAAAATCATGTGTTTTATTTTTAAAATTTAACAGCCACGGATTATAGTTCAAACTGGAATTAAAAACTCAAAGTTAATTTGTGGTGCTAACACCCGCTATTCACGAGCCAAATGGATATTTACAGTAAGATTGACAGTATTCTGTTCACGTATCAACCATACTTTTTTATGATTCATGTAGGTAAGCTAATGCGCATTAATCAGCACTATAATTCCTTTGAAAAAAATAAATAAATATTCTATTGCATCCATTGATTACGTGTTAACTTTAAATTGGTAATATGTATGTTATTTAAGTAACAACTTTGATGTAGGCTTTCGTATAGTATTTTAGTAAAATAAAAGTAAAGAAATAAAACAAATAAATCTCTGCTCGAAGGTTTTAACTTAATGTAGAATTGTAGATTAAATTTCATTTTGAGCTTTCTTACTTTAGTTGTACGGTCTCGTGTGACTTTTTGACTTATGTGATTTTTTAGACAATTTTAACTTTATATTCATAATCTGTATTTGATTGTCAAACTTGACAGCATTCGTTGTCATCTTGACATTTCGCGTATTCATATAGCACCAATGACGTTTAATACAGCTGTACAAATTTTAAGGTTACGTTAATGTTCAAAGTCATCAAAAGATCAATAATGTCATTTACATTGAGAGAATAGAATTTCGGCGACCGGGAAGATGTCAAGTACAAATAACGTGTTTATATACTAATAATATTGTGAAATAACACGTATCCATGATGCGACCTCGCCCTTGCGGCTGTAAGGGCTGCAGAACCTGTCTTATCTGTGAAAAGTATTACGGCGCGGACTCGCTTAAAAATACTAAACCCTTAGACAAAGAAAAAGGCTACGAGTACTGTCCTCTTTGCGACAAAGCCTGGAGGGGATGGGATATAGATTTGTATAAACAACACCCAAATCATGAAGGCGATTGTATTGATTATCCCGGTGTTTATATAAAGCTGGACTTTATATCGAAAGCTGAAGAAGATGAACTTATGAAAAACATAGATGAAGTTCCATGGGATATATCTCAAAGTGGACGTCGTAAGCAAAATTATGGACCAAAGACTAATTTTAAAAAGCAAAAGATTGTGCCTGGCGCATTTAATGGATTTCCGAAATTTTCAGAGTATTTGCAAAAGCGATTCAGTGAGATTGATGAGTTTGAATTCAATTGGCAGATCCCCGTACCTGAACCATTGTTGCAGGTAACTATTTTACCATAATTTCATAGTTCATATATGCGATCCTATGTATTTAAAAAAATGTGTTTAGGTTGTCTCTTTCTTTTCAAAGGGCCCAACACTCTGTATAACAGTGTTCGTCTAAATTGTCCAAATTACTCCTAGGTTTTTCTAGGTTTTTTTATTGTATCTCCCGAACTTTGAAGAGTTCAAGAAGACACTTCTCTTTATGGGTAAAGGGGATGTTGTTAGGCTTAAATATTTCTTTGGGAATGTCACATGAAAAATATATGTTTTTAAGTCAATAAAACTTGAAATAGTTTTTCAGCCTTTCAAGTATTATCGGATGGAAACTTATCATGTTCGGAACTATTCTGATAAAACTTGGGATAGCAATAAAAAATTGTCAAGTTTGAACCATGCCGACTTTGATACCATAAACAGTGTCAGCATTAGTCATCTAATGGCCCCTCTAAACACCAATTGACGACGAAAAAAAGATCATATAAAATTAAGAGCTTTATTCAACGCCAGATTTTTTTTCAAAATGGGGATTTACATTGTCTAATTGAACTTTTGAATCTACTCCCCATTTGCTATCTAACCCAGACCTAAAAAGGACGCAAGAAACTAAGCGAGACTATTTCTTTTGAATACCTCTTATTCTTTAGATGCCAGATAAATATATTTTAAAACTTAAAAAGGCCTGGAGCAATTGTATCATTCTCAAAGCGTGATTTCTGGACACGAGACGAAATTTCGGTACAATCCCGAATTTCCTGGCCACGATTACCCCCAATAAGGCATCACTCAGACATTCAGGGTATCGAGAGCTTAGAAAAATAGTGATAACGGGCAATACCGAGGAAAAAGGCCAAAAAGGATTAAGAGGCCGCTCACCAACTAGATGGACAGTGCAAGAGAGCCTCCAGCCATCCAGAGACAGCAACAAATTTCACGCTGTAGTGAGAATAATTGCCGACAGAAGAAAAAAGAGACAGATGATCTACAGGAAGCTAAAAACCAGGACCACGATCTTCAGTAATGAAGTAACGACCACAGAGAGATATATATTGTATAATATATACTATGTTTAGATATACATAAAAGGATATTAAAGATTCAAAACAGCTCATCATACGACATTGAGCTCAGCCTGCGCGTGCTCAAACAGACACACAAGTACTTGCTGCTTATTGTTCTGAAATGGTTCTATTGACCTTTGAGAATCCAGACAATCGTTATGGGGTCTGTATACTGTCTGTTTGTACATACGATTATTATTAATCGGTTTATTTACACCGCAGAATTTTGACTCAAAGAAAAGTAATCATTGTGAAGATCCCTATACCTCAGCGAAGCGAAATTGAGTTGATATGAAATATAATTACTGTGCAGTAAATACTTTGGGTAGTAAGATATTAACTGGCGTCACAGGAGTGCCCCTGCCAAGTCGAGCAAATTAAACAAGGTAGAATTATGCATTTTAAGTTAATAGAAAATACATATTTTCAGATGTTATTATTCTTTAAATAAAATAATGAAGAAATAACATCTTTATTGATTTGATATTACAATAAAAAAAATTACACACGACCAAAAAAAGATCCTTGTAAACTAAACCTTAACATCATAGCATCGTCGCATAAAGGAAGGAAGCTCAGCATATTGCAGAAAGATTAAAATATGAAATAACAATGTAAATATATTCACAAATATGTAAAGATTCGAATGTATGTATGTTCATTAAATATATTTAAGAAATCTTGATGTGGAGGTTCTTCATATAAGCAATAGAGGCCAAATTATTTTAGAATTTCTTTCTATCTGTATGACATCTTGTGGACTGACTTAAAAAAGATTTGTTTAATTCCAAAAAAAAGTACAGATCCTATGGGATAGAAGGGTTTTATTTAACGTAAACTGTCACATGAGATACTTCCGAAATAACCCATAAATCCTGTGGGAAGCAGGTCTTAGGTAACATATTAACAGCTGAATGGAATTTAATGGATCTTTAAACGCATGTTAAGGGAGGGGAATGAATTTTTATAAGGTAATAGCCAACCTACCCTTGTTTGGTGTATTATTTACACCTCAGCAATACAATTCTTATGGAAATAAATATATACTGATTTTAATACAGTCAAAGTTGCCAAGCAGGTGTTTCCATATTAATAAATGGTTTAACATGATACCCTTTTTTCTTTCTTAATAGGGTGCAGTCTTCGACAGATGGACTGAAGAAAAGGACAACACGGAGTATGAGCAGAACTGTTTGTTCAAAGTCGACGAATATGGCTTCTTTATCTACTGGAAAAGCGAGGGCAAGGTAAGCTTAGACATATATAAGATATTTAATTCTAAAATTCAGAGAAACAAGTTGACAAGAAACCCAAGAGTGGCTTTTTTTACATATTTTGTTTAAGAAATTATTTAGTTTTTTCATCATTTAACCTTTAAGTACTGATGTGGGTGTCTCAAAGGCGGTGAGTTTACAGATATGATCTTTATTTCGAAACCTTTGGAGATATTCCCTTGCCCTTATCTATATCTTAAATAAAAGGCAGTCACTGAAAACCAGCGTTGGTAATCCTGAGCTCGCTCTGGGTTGCCAGCACATGCTGAGTGATCTACCTATTTGTGTCACACTACTGTGCAATTTTTTATTAAATTTAGTTATATCCCTAACCTAACCTAACCTAACCTAACCTAACCTAACCTAACCTAACCTAACCTAACCTAACCTAACCTAACCTAAC
>JAOPUB010031370.1:0-11304 GCA_027564055.1 Neptis clinioides
ATGGTATATCGTAATTAAACAATACTTTACTAGAATAAACTTATTATATAATTATTCTAATTATTTTTCATGATAAATAAATTTACCAGAATTTTTAGATAGTAGGTACATCACAATTAAACTATACATCGATGATTTCTGATGATTTTTATACAATTTCTAAACCATAAGGTCCATAAATTACGTGAGATGTTTAAGGGAGAAAGGGGGTCGAGTCAAATCTCATCTAATTTTACGTTGGAGAGAGGGAGGAGAGAGAGGACAAACTCACGTATTCAAATCTCACGTGAGTTTGGGGGTAGGGGAGGGGGTGTAAAAAATACTTACGATATCTCACCAGGGGGAGGGAGGTACGGGAAATTAAAAAAAAACACCACGTATTTTAATATCTTCTTTTTTAATAATTTCGATGAAATTTGACACGCTTATATTCCATAACCTGGATTAAGACTAAAGTTTGCAATTTACCAAGTAAGTATAATATAATACTTGTCAAACAGAATCTTATTCTTAATATATATTCTTTATAAATAAAGAAAGAATGTGGAGAAAAAAAATGGAAACATTTAACGGAAAAAATGGGATATAATAGGTCGGACAAAGTTGGTACGAATATTTTTCGTTTTCAAAGTTATTAGAATGAAATTCAGTAAGAGCGGGTAAAAGAAGGAGACAACATTAGTATGAACGAATAGACCTCAGCGAAGCGAGTGCGGGTCAACTAGTTGTTCAATAAAAATATCTTACATACTAAAGTGCAATATTTTCTCATCAACCCGAAAGAACTCAGAAATTGTCTAGGATTTAGTAAGCCACACACACATACAGACGACACAGTGAGTTCCGTGTGTTGGTACAACTAGGTGCAAAGATAATCCAATGACGAAGAAATCTTGAGTTTGACAGACGAGGATATCACCGCTTTCGCTCTCCCTCCTTTACTTTGTCAACAACCGCTATCCTTACGAACGCGGCAGCTCGCAGTGAACTCAGTCCCTGATGATGACCACCTAATGTGGCCAAAACTCGAGTCGGAGAAAATTTTGTCCGTAATTCTTACGTGAGTAAACCGTCATTTGTTCATAAATTTACTATGAATATCAAACTTTTGTTTAAAATCACGCAAAACTTTTATAAATTATATTCTGAGCAGTATTAATCGAATGCAAGACAGAGTTCTTAATATAACACCTTAAAATAGATGTTATATAAAATGTAAAGAATTGTAGAAATTCATCTAGTAGCCAAAATCATATATTAATTGTAAATCTAGGTGTAGGGAAGTTTTATTTTTATTCTCCGATGTTATCAACAGATAGAAGCTAATCTTATATTGGAGCTGAATCTCATTACTATTTTAAGGTTAAGGTCGGTGGTAAAAATAATCTAATTTTTCTTGTTGTTTTTATTGTTTCAAATATAAAGAAATACAAGCAGGAAATACTACGCCAAGAAGGTAAAACGCAGGCCCAATAATTTAAGGACATGAGTGAATGTGGTGGACATAATTATTGGGACATTGTGAATGTATCTCAGTAACATTATCTATTTAATTTTAAAACAAATGTTAAAATTCACTTGCATTTAATTACTTCATTAATACACCTGCACTCAGTCATATCTTTGTTTTGCCTTCTTTAGTTCGCAATGCTAGGTATATAACAATTGAGGCATTAAAATGATTTTGCATATATAAATAAAAATTCGCATTGGCAGTTTTTTCTATAATTCTTTTTTATTATTCTCATGTCATGACAATAAATCACAAAAAAACTAAACGAAGTAATAAAAAACACATTACATAATTTTGGCCATGGTATAAATTTAGACCATAAAAATAGACTACACAAAGTTATTTACTTCTTGCTAATACTAATACTTCAAAATTGTTGTCACAAAGATTTCAAAGTGTTTTTTTTTAGTCCATTTAGTAGGCTACAAATCTTTTGTCTTAATTGTAAATGCGCCGATTTAGCATTTGAAAGGTTTAAAATCATTAACAAGTTAAAAAATATATATTCTACTTAACTGTATTTGGTAACTTTTACAGAGATATCTTTATTAGTAGTCAAGTTTATTTTTATTTTAAACCCTTCAATCTAGAATTAAAAACTATTAAAAATTACAACCCTGAGATCACGTAGAAAGTATTTTTCCTATATATAATTAGCACCGCAGTTGATGAGGTATAGTTAATACTAATATAATGAGATTATAACTATTATTATGTGGCAATCAATATAAATGAGAATGGTAATAAAAATATAAATGAGATCTCAATGTAAATTTTATAAAAGTGTGATATGTAATTTTCAGATCCACTTATGGGAGATGCCAAAATTGTATGTGAAAAAGGTTAATTATGAATTTTAAGGACTAGCATAGTAATAATTCATTTCTATGATTGCCTTCGGGAATGTCATGATTTACACAGTAATAAATTACACTTTAAATAACAATTAGCCTACTATATAAAAAATTACAATATATATGAGATCATCAAGATTTGTAAATGGCTACAATTGATTTATTAAAATTGTTCATTAAAATACTAGTTTAGTAAAGTATACGTACCATGATAACCGACCAATACTTATAACGATGCATATTGCGCACAAAATATTGACTTGAGATCGAAGGATAAAATGCTCTCGGGACTTCTCTAGTTGAATGCGTAAATACAAATTGTTTAGATAATATTCTAAGGAACACTTGTTTAATGTTGGTTTGTTATGTATTGTTTGTTCGTTTTCGTTACTTACTAATATAAAAGTTGCTATTCTTCATATTAAAAATAAATCTATTCATAATAAAAAAATAAAATTGTCGTTTACCTTTTGTACATAAATCGTTTCTTTTTCTTTGCAGACGCAAATTTTCAACCAAACGTTTACAATGTATATCTCGTTAAAGTCAAAACTTTAACAAAATATTGGATCGAATTGCAATAATACTGAAAAAACGTTACCATATAGAGCAATAAACTGACTACCATAGGCCGCAGCGCGTCTGCCGAAATTCTCCTTTGATCTCTTCGAATTGTCAATTTCCGGTAAAAGAAAGATCTTAATAAGTATTGACCACTTAGCATTTTAATATCGATGGGATCACTAAAATGTAAATATAAATAGGAATGTTACATTTAGCACCTTTGGATTTTTTCCTCACTCAAAGCGCCTTCAGACTGGCGTTACAACAACACGTACACGTGGCGTACACAATTGTCATGTGTGCGTTGCGTGGTCTGCGCCGATCATACATTCAGCGTACACAAATACTGGACATACGCCAGTGTGAAAGCGCTGTAAATGGAAATACTTAAAACTAATTAATTGCGTAGCCAAAATTCGCACTTGTCAAGCTTACAAAAACTATTTTCCTTAATTCTATGAGAGTCACAATACAAAAAATTGGTCCGGAATGTTAGAATAATAAAACATTCTTAATATTCACTTGAGCATCTACAATAATTTTAAACATAAGTCATAGGGTTAAAAATCTAATATAAAGCTATTATCAATCATATTGTCTGAGTAATTAATAAATCATTTAGAAAACTGTTTTAATATCACATGGACTTACTGACGAATCAATTGACTATTTTAAAATCTGTTGATAATAGTTGAATGATGACTAGATAGTATCTACAAAAGATAGATACGTTGCTTTACCTGTCACATCTACACATCTATTGTTAACAGCTATTAACATACTTTTGGTGAATATTGCTTAAAGTAATGTAAATTATATAATTCATAAGTTTACTAAAATTATGGCCTAACTTTATCGACCGCGTCAATCTAATATTATAAATTATAGGCACAGTGTGTCAAGAATTACATTGTCGTAATATGTCCATAATCAACTGGAGAACGTCGGCGTTTTGAGGGGAAGCCCGCTGCGTGAGCGTCTGAAGAAGTGACTCGTCCCGTTGTAAATTGGTGGATGAAGACTATAAAGAACGTGAAAAATTAATGTTTCAACTTTTTGAACAACATTTAAACAACTAATAATAACGTCGGCAAATCAAATCACTATTTCTTGAACGAAAAACATGCATCATCACAAAAAACATTTATATGTGTTCTAAACATTATATTAAAATATATTTTTTATACAATATACATATTTAGTGGACAACCACAATTTATAATATGAGCGTCTTCATATAAAGATATATTTTTTAAGCAATATTTTTACTTACAGAATCAAAATGCCTGTCAGTATTTAAAATGAAGTCCATTAGTTGAATGAGGAATTGTCTTGGCACAGTGGTAGATCTATCCTAAAAAAGAACATATAATTATAAATCTTTTACTTTTCCACACAGTTTTTAATTAATTTAAACTGAATTCTAGGCAGCACTTTTTATGTATTGGCTGGTCATATGGTAAAATACAATAAAAACTGCCATCTTTTTATGCAACCTCTTAGCACAAAGAAGCAAAGTAGCACCTCTGTAGGGCCGTATCAAATAAAGAAAGAACAATTTTTTTTATTCCAAAAAAGAAAAGATACATATTTTTGTTACAATAAATAAAAGATAAAGATAGGGGCCGGCCCATAAAGACATTTCTTTAACTTTCATACCATATTAGTCTTTCTGTAATCGTTTTCGCACATAAACGTGCATAAATTTTTCTACTTCCTCTATTTTTATTTCTCTATACACAAAATACCCATTCTCTATATACGAACACGATAGAAAATGAATCGCCTGCGCGGTCAGAAGGGAGGAGGAAAGGCAGTGGTAAAAATAAAAATCAATAACTTCTCTATTTATAAAAAATTATAATTAATACTATGTAATCGTCTTTAATCGTGTTATCAGTTGCTAGGCAACATACTAATTAAAACTAAAACAACAGTTTAAAAAAATAGTATCAAAATCCCTCCAGTATTTGTCAAATTATAATTTAAGAAATCAACAACAATTTATTATCATAAATTTTTATCTCTGCAGCACTATCCATCATACGAATTAATTTTAGTGGAGCTGGATACGTCAAAATTAGAAAGATGAAAATCTGAGAAATATTTATCTTGGAAATAATTCTGAGTGTTTTTTTTTATCTACTATGCCTAATTGTTTCTCGTGTCAGTATCCTCGCTGCGCGCCACGCCCCTAAGTCAAGCCCGCGGGAGAAATTTTAAATACCTGGTCCATCTATAATTATAGTTCTCTTTTCAGTTCTTTTAGTTATAGACCATGTGTTATTTTTCTTACATGCCTCAAGTTCTTCTTTTATGACTACTATCATTTTACAGAATTTATACTATTTACCAGGATTTCGATCTCTGTTAAATTGACTTCATTTTTACTCGACCTTAGTTACATTTGCATATTATATTCATCATCTCAACTTGTTTCACGTTAATAATATTATGACTTGATAAATCTACCGAATAGTATCTTGACTCTGGTTGCCTCATTTTTGTGAATTGTTTCATGTAATGGATTTGGCGTTCTTTTTCATTTATTTTAATTTCTACACATTTTTGTTATATTCTGTTATTCTTTGTTCACTAAACTTTAAATATATGGATGCTATAATCTTTTTTGTACACTACAATTTTCTCCAAGTCATTCTTTACTAACAAATCAATTCTACGACTAGACAGTCCAAATTTTTCCACGTTTTTCACTTTTACGTCAGTCAATAAACACAGGGCGGGTTAGGGTCGTCTTTACATGTCACTCTGCCTTGTTGTAATAGCCGAGCCCATGTTATAACCACCGAATATGAAGGAGCAGTATATGCAAAAAATGTTTTCGACGTATTTCCTCTTTTTAAAAGGAATTTTGTACGGTTCCGTTGAAACGTTATTGTACCAAAGGTACAGTGTTTATGAAAAAAATCAAAATATTACCTGCCACCATATAATGACAATGAGTCATGCAATTAGTGGTATTAGTAGCGTGATGATTTGTCGTTTGTTAAGTACCTTAGGCCGCAAATTTATCCAGCCGCCCTTCGTTATCACTCGAGAAGTCTAAGTTCTATATATTTGATTTTCAAAACTGAATGACAACCATGCTTTTTTTAAAAGCTGCAACGTATTTAAGATTTTTGTCATTACAGCTGTCACTTATTTCTTTCCACAATCTTTAAATTTTTTAACTAAACTTTCTACTTTTGTTTAAGTTTTTATCAAGTTTGGAAGGTATTTGATTGTTAACTATGGTATCACTGGCACTATATGACTAATAATAAAACTTTTATATGTTCATATAAGGTATTTTCAAATATTTTGAAATATTACCGCGCTATAAAGATTTGTAAATTCTAAGTTTAACAAACCATAAACAAATAATTAAAAAATCAAGTTTCGATTGTTAAAATTGAAGTAGTTAAGCTATTAAACCGACTAAAAACATTTAAGAACTAAACACGTCTATTGTTTATAGTTAATAGCAAATTTTTTTTATTTCAACTTATATTGTGGCAGAGAACATTTGTGTCTTGTGCACGAGCCTGCAACGTGGTGGTGGTTCTATAAGCCGATTACTCTTCGAAAATAACCCCTATTATTAATTTGACACGTCTTTCTAGAGATATCACAAGAAATAGGGAAATGGGAAGTCAAAAACTTCCAAGATCTTAAAAACATGAAAAAAAATCAGCGGTGCTGTACTGGACATTCTTGCCACACAATATTTTTTTAAATTTTAATGTTTTACTTCACTTTAAATTTTACTGGAATCATAATTACAGATAACATAATTTTATATTCTTTAGATTTGATTATTCTTTGCCATGTAAGCTTTCAAATGTGGGTTTCACTGACCCTTTTCGATAATTGTGTGTACTAAATCCTACATACAGGATTTCTCCCAAAAACATAATCTATAACGGGATCATTTGATCGATGGTTTGTGAAGGAGACTTCTATAATCAAATAGTATTCTATAAACATACATCATTTGCATCTTAATTTTCAAGGACAGATTTGTTGAATAGAAATATTTAGCTTTACAAAAAAAAAATTAAGATATCTTTCATAATTGCCTCTCGCCCATTGCCTCACTCACTGTGCTAACATAATTTATTTTATATATAGTTCAGGATTTAAAATGTTTGCTGAAGTCGAAAAACATTTTAGGCACGCTAATGCGCACCCTAATTGATAGAAAATAAAATTTCTGTACTTACTGCAGTAAAGACGGGCGAAAAGGTATCTTGTAAATGTGGAACTGGAAGGTTCTGCAACAAAACAGTGACAATTGCATATATATTACACAAAATCTTATCTCACTAATATTATAATTGTGACAGTTTGTGTATCTGGATGTTTCTTACTCAATCACGCGATAACGGCTGAATAGATTTCAATAAAATTTGGCACACAGATAGTCTATAACCTGGATTAACATATAGGGTCCTTTGTATCTGGGAAAAATTCAGGATTCCGCGGGATAACGACAAAAATCTGTTTACTATCACAAGATATTTTTATTTTGCTATGGTATATAAGGAATTAAATGTTTTTTTTTGATAAATGAAGGATTATACGCGACACGAGCGAAGCCTGGGCAGGTCGACCAGTATTATATAAAACTTATCACAAAAATTGTATTCGCAAATTTTCTAATTAATTATATTATTTAGCATTCTACTAAAAAATATAAAACGATATCAATTTTATTTTTATTTCTTAACAGAAATTAAAGTAAGGGTTAAATAATAATTTATAGTAAAATAATGGAAAGTTATAATTACCTCTATATATTCATTTATACAAGAGAATAACTCGGGGCTAACATGCGATTTTAACTCTTCTTTTTTGTTTTGGAAGTCTTCTAGTTTTCGTCTATAAATTAAAGACTGATATTCGTCTTCTCTTTGAAGTTTTTCCAGTTCTTGCTTATATTCTTCCAACCTAAATTAACAAATTATCCATTTATAATATTTAAAATACAGTTTTGTAATACGTTACGAAGTACCTGATCATAATTTTGTAACATCGAAGTAACACTGAAATCGCCACGCAGTCTAGCGTTAAATTTAATATTAACGATACTTCTATTATTAATTATTAAGGTTTTCATTACATATTTATTTTTAGCATCGATTCGATTATATTCTCGTGTTCGTTTGACAAAATTCACAAGTTCAATGGTAGCTACCACGATAGTAATAAATTGCTTTATTAGCCAGCTTTAATAGGAGTTAAAACGGTTAATACAGTTTATCTTAAGATGTATTTTCGATTTATTATTATAAGACTATTAGTTTAAATCTCTATGAATCATTTTTTAAGTCGTATATTTTTTGTAACGCACTTACAAACATAAAGATACACACAATTTTCAAAAGAATAGGGCTTATAAAAGTGAAACGAAAATAAATAAAATTATATAAATGTAATAAATATAATGATCAATAAAAATTAACAATAAATAAAATTATTAAAAAAAATACGATAAGGCTATATTGCTTTATGCCGAAATTTTGTTTGTAAAGAATAAAAAAAAGATTAAAACTATAATCATACCAACATACCGAGCGGGTTGTAATAAGTGCCTAGCTTTGTAGTAAAGTTATATTGAATAACCTTTGTTAACTTGTAACAGAAGCTTATAAATTCAGTTGCTGTCGATTGTGATGTACCTTAAACATTAAGTTACTTGAAAGTAATGAATGAGTTTGTCTTGAAAATGACTTCTTCATGAAGCCCTTCGCATAGCTATCAGATCATTAAGGCCACCCAGAGCAAAATACGCGAATTTTACGGACTCATTTTTTTTTTATTTGACAGACTAAATTTTATAATGGCAAAAGCAATATTACAGTGGGATTTTGGAAATATTTATTTCTAAAAATTCGCTTCATATATTTTTGTTTTATGACGCGCTTTGCAAAAATTAAAATTTTCCCATATATTAGCGCTATATTTATGTCATTTAAATATGGTTAAATAAATATAAGTATTAAAATGTAATACAACTTTGATCACCGTAGAGGAATTGCAATTAGTTGCCTAACCTGACACAGCGTCGTTTGCACTGCTCGCACTGAGCGTCCCCAACGATCTCCTCTTCTCTCTTCTTCATTTTGCTATGATGAGCTGAGAACAAAGTACATCATCGCGGAGCAATAGATAACAGGTTATGGTATAGAAATTTAAAATAAAACAAGCAATAAGTACGATTTCCGTGATGTTGTTAAAATATTTAATAAAGGATTTACAAATTCGTGGCTTAATTTCGGCAAACGTCACGACTTTCGATAGAATTAGATATTTTCATTAGCACACTACATATGCGATCTATAATGGTGTCTAAAGAATTGTACCCGCCCAGAAGTGCATTTTACAAAGTGAATATCCCAATCAGTCATTCGCAGCTGAACCCGCCTAGTCTTTCACACGAATGTGTAAATCCGATAAAAAATATTTAATTTCGGAATAAAATCTTTAATAAACAAAAAATGTTGTTAAATTACTTGTGTAAAACTTATTACTTACTTACTATTATACATTAGAATATTCAAAATTCGAAGTATTTAATAACACGGAAAACGTAACACTTAACAAAAAATTTAAAGCAGTAATAATTAACCAAAACTATTATAAAAATGTTGGAATTTCTTAATTTTATTTCTAGATTTAAGAGCAAATGCAGAAAAATCTAAAGTAATTAGGATTAATAGAATTTACACCAATTTTAAGTAAATATGGGGAAATTATTATGTAAGATATGAAGCCTAAATGGCTGTGTATTAATTAAATAATTAACTTGATGTGCAACAAGGGCATAGTAACATTAAATTCCATTGCACTTATTTTTCCCAAGTAATAAGTGTTCTAATTTTTATTATTCATGTATAAACTATGCTTCAGACAGTTATAAAAATGTTGAGTACATTTGAAATATTATTATTGGTGAGCAATTTTTTTTTATTTTATATTCGCTAAAGCTTACGTTTCTTAATTGCTTATCAACATTATTTTTATATCGCTGAGCATTTAAGATGTTTCTTTCATATCTCTACACTCCATACACAGTTATATATGGAAAGGCTGAAGTGCGAGTGGAGGGTTGAGAAAACAGCAGTCTTTGTGAGATTATGCGATTTGTGATATTTTGAAAATTCCTCATATTTTAAATTACAAAAAAACGAAAAAACACAAATTAATAATGTAATCTCACCATCAGATTCAGGGCTTTTCCATTTAACTAATCCATTTTTTCCCTGAATTGGTGGTGGTGGTTTACTGGCATCAAATCTAAAATAAATTATAAATTTAATTAAGGTTCTTTTTTAACAATTAAAAAATATCTCAAATAAAATTGATTAAATCTATTTCTACTTGCATTGGGAAACTTGATGTTGATGCTGTTGATGTGGACGCTGTTGCCATGTTATGTGGTGGGCCTAAAATTATTCAAAATAAAGCAAACACTTTTATCATATGTAATAGATATAATTGTAATTATATAAAAATGATTTTGATATTGACTATAGATTTGTGATAGAAAAGATTAAGTATTAAGATTTTTCAATAGTGCAAATTAAGTTTTAAAGCAAGGATTTTAAAAATGTTTAGTTGTTCGAACCACACACTTTTCTGAAAATTCAGTACAGCACACAGATTTAAACTCTCAAGTAAAATACAAATAAATATCTCTCACCATCGGATTCTGGGGCCTTCCTTTTTAGTGATCTATTCTTCATTTGAATGGGAGGTGGTGGTCTGGTAGCATAGAATCTAGGATATTAAATATACATTTTTTATCTTTTTAGTAAAATGGCTTTTAAATAATAATATGGTTATAGTTTTTGAAATATAAGTTATTGTAACTTACACTGGATAACTTGAAGATGCTGTTGACGTAGACGCTGTGGCCATGTTGTGTTGTGGACCTAAATACATTTGTTATTTTTAGTAGGTAGTTTTGATAACTGTTGGTTTGAATTTATAATTTACATCTTATTGAATACATTGATCTTTATTTGTAAATATTGAGTTTTATATATTACTTGTTACTAACTTAAAGAATGTTGATGTCAACGTTTTATAAAATAGTATCAAAAAAATTTGGTAGTTAAGGAAATTTGAAATGATAATCAATTTCAATCTACCTAAAAATATTTTAATATTTTAACCATTGGTTGTGTATGCACAAATGTATAATATTAGTTATTATTAAGCATAAAATACCTGTGTATAAAGAATTCCATGGAAACATAACTGGTGCTGATGGTACTGTAGGCGGCGGCGGAGGCGGTGGCATTTGTGGCAAAGGAAGGTAAATAGCTAAATCAACAGAAGAACCTCCATGAGCAATATTAGATGAAA
>JAOPUB010031380.1:0-11304 GCA_027564055.1 Neptis clinioides
TTACTTTAAATCTGCAACATTGGTATTTTGAGTAAAAATAAAAGGAAAACTCTAGGATTATTGAAAAATAGCCTTTGACGTTGCCTTAAGCCGCTCAGCATATTATGTTGCCCTCTATTTGCATCGTACAAGCGATCTTTCAAGGGGATCCATTGATGAGTTGGCAAGTTACTATGGTTACCCATTTTACCATAGTAACTGTACTTTTTTCCGGACTAAACGGTATGCTAAATTTCATGCAAATCAGTCCAGCCTTTTTAAAGCATTAGCGAACAAAGTTATAAGACAGACAAAATTCCTGAAAATAATTGCATTGGCGTTATAAATTCACACATAAACGTGGTCGTGCCACGGTCATAGAGTCAATATGAGACTGGCATAATATGTAGGTTCTGTAACACTGGCCAATCCATGCACTTTAATATCTCCTGCACATCAGTATTATTTAACTCTTAATATGAGATTTATTATTTTGTCTTACTCTGTTGAATCATAAAGTTAGTCTGAGATCTCTTATGAGCTAGATAGATATTGAAGTATAAAACAAGCAACAATTGATATCATGAAGTTTCAGTATTAGCATCTTTGGTTAATATCAAGAAAAAAAAATGTAAATGTAATTTTGATATTACTATCAGAAAATCATAATTTACAAGAAATCAGTTTATAAAGTTCCGAGGCAGTGAGATTATCCTTAGATTTTGTACTAACTAATCAGATAACTTAATAACAAATATATACTAACAAATCAGAATAACTTAATATAAATAATATTAAATGCATTTTATTAAGTTCTTTGTGGCGTTTCTAACTGTGACGATCTTGAACGTGTAGTTGAAATTGACGGTGGTGCTACTTCTTGGCGGTTAGAAAATAAAATTCCTATAAGGTTCAAAATTAATAGTATTGCACTAATCATTGGTAGTACTCCATTTAATACAAGTGCAGCATTCTGTGTCGGTATAGGATTTGTTTTAAGTTCTTCGAAAACAATAAGTGATAGAAATATCTCAATACTGCAACATGCCGCTAGGGCATATATTTGAAGAAACGGAGATGTGTAATGCTTATACATAGCGCCAATCACAAAGATGCCAATAAAAATGTACGTAGTAAATAAAGCAGTGGGAGCCGTTAACGCATGAGATATTCCCAATGTCGGCGTTGCTCTTTCATTGATAAGATTTGCTGTATTTACAACTAGAATAAGAATCCGTAACTTTATTGAGCAGCTCTTGGCGCTCATCGAACTAAAAGAACTCGCACTTGAGTTGCACTTCATTGATTATTAAACCGAGTTGAAATAAAAGATATTTACTTATATAAAATTTAGTTATAAAAACTGACGTATAAAGTAGTAAAGATTTGTCATTAATATTCTGCCATAGAGTATAAGGATAGGATAATACGAATTCTGAAATGACACTCTGTCAATATAGCCTTATTACCTTATATTTCTATGATTTACTTCTTATATTTTCTATAATTTAAGAAAATTATGCGTAAACATGACACGTATGATTAAATATAAAAAAAACTGTATAATACTGTAATCTTGGTATAATGATCTAGGAAATAATATACTTTGAAATATTCAAAACGTTTAATTAAATTTTTTAATAACTTAAAAACCCAAAAAATCAAAACTACTACGTGTAAAAAATAAATAGTTACTTATTTACATAATATTAGTTTCTAACTAAGCTTATCTTAATTTCGTAAAGTAAGATTGGCCCCAATTAGAGCAAGTAAAAGTAATATACAAAATAAGTATAAAAGAAAGAGTAGACCATAAGTAGTATGAACACCGAAGATAAATTATTTATGCCAAGTCAATGGCACAAAAACAGAGAGGACTAGATTAAAGCTTCTTAAATTTCACACTCCTATTTACAAATGAACAAACGCGATAAAAGACCGCTTTAACAAAATTAACACAATTTAGATTCTAAAATGCTATCATAAGGCTGTTTCCAGTGTCGTAGGAGACTTCTCTCGATCTGGAGAATTTCTATTTCTTAAAACAGATCCTGTGTTCGAACCTGAACATCTAAAAGATATCAATTTTGGAGGATTGGGAATGTCCGGAGAACTTTTAAAGAATTCCGCACGTTTGGCTTGTATTATTTCTGACCTCGATAAATGTAAAATTCGTTGATCTGTATCAATAGGAACGACCCCTTGGTGTAAGTAAACATTTGAGTCGCGGTCATCGTTCATGTTATGTTCATTTATTGGTATAAGTGATCTCCGAGCACCAAAGTGTTGTTGATTGGTTACAATAGGAACTGTTTTCGACGGTGGGTTCGAAGACGTTTCATTTTTCTCTCCGGAACTGTTTGAAACGTCATCTTCGTTATGAGCCTCAGGGATGGGTGTAGAAAGAACATCAGATCTTGGGCTAGCGAAACGCCATTGAGATTTTGGGGATAATAAAATCTTAGATGTGTTTTTATGATCCTTTAGTAAGCCGCTTGTACGTCCAGGTGATACTGGTTGATTATTATTAGATTTAATACTTTTTCTATGACTATACGTTTTAGGTGAGCCACTGAGATCAAGTATATTTATTTGTGATCTATTTCCTGGCGGCGTCACTGGAACTTGAGGCTTTTCTTTAGAAAGTTTTAGTTGTTCCACTGCAGAGAGCTTATTTGATTTACTCTGAACATTAAGAGTATTAAGTTTAACACTATGTTGTAAAAGTAATTTTTTAAAATCTAGTCTCGAAGTTTGTTGTATAGGACCGTACCTGTCGGCACAAGTTTCTTGTTTTTGAACAATAATGCTTCCTAAGGAACTTGAATTTTGTTTATCAAGCATCGTAGGTAGCCTATTTTTTGCATCTAAATATCCGGTTTCTGGGTATCTTTGGCTACTTTTAGATAATGATAGGTCAGAATTAACCGGCGATAAATTCGTCGTGTTACATGCTGGTGACTCTGCTCTTTCTGGAGTTTCTTTAATGTTAAGTTTCTTTTTGCTTTTATGTATAACTGCATATAGTTCCTCATTTGTCATAGTTGACTTAACGGGAGATAAAAGTTTTGAACATAAATTAACCACGTTTTCCTTATTTGTTGGAGTAGATGATTTGAACGTCGCTGAGTTGCGTGGATCGATTGGTGATATTCTTATAGATTGTTCTGTTGGTAGAACAGGGTTGCAATTATCTGATTGTAAATCTAGACATGTACTATTAGGACTATAAAAAGTTTCATTCTGTTTTACTGTAGACTTATCGGTATGACTGGAAGAGAACGATTTAGGTAAAGTCCAAAATTTTAATTTCATATGATCAGTTTCATCTTCATGATTTATTGCGCGATGTCGGGTGCGAAGATGAGCCGTGTGGTAGCGATTTATTGTTTCTGAAACTTGATGTTGATGATCCGAAGGCCTGTCAGCATTGAATTGTCGATAGCCTGAAAAATATACATAAAGCTTTACCAGATAAATTATAGTTTACTTTATAATGATTTATAAAGGAGAAAAGAAAATGTATTATCCTCAAATAAAATTGAACAGAACAGAGGCATGATGATACAGGCAACGTGATATTATAGTGTTTATAGTTTGCGTCCTTAATTAAACCTTTTGATTTAGTTAATAATGTATATATAAAACATTTCAAGCGCAATTAAAAAAATACATATCTATAATTCAAGTAATAGGTGTAATGATAAAAGTGAGCGTGTTCATAATTACTGTGATGCTACATTTTTAGTCTATTAGGTACAACGTACTATTTATTTTTCTTTATTCCAGCAGCTGTAATAATCAACATTTATTGATATTTATGTACATATATTATATTACTACTCGAAGTATACTTTGCCTATTTTATATATTTTAAATACATTTAATACATTTCACATATCATAGAAACTAGAAATATGCATGCAAAGCAGTATCTGGTGGTTAGCAAATGTCATTACATAAAATAGAAATTTTATTATTATTAGCGTTGTGACTATCTGGTAATATTGAATATGTAGATAATCGTTCCTATATTTATTGTTATAAATACAAAAAGGTACTTAAAATAATTATCTTTGTCTTACATTTGGGTTTATTTGTATGAGTAGTAAAATATATAATGGATTACTTGAGTACGAGAAACATAAAATATTGATTAATTTTTTACTACCTTTTATAAATACATGCAAAGAAAGTTCATGCCAAAAAGCAACAATAACTTTACCTTTGAAGAACTTGGCCTTAACAAAGTCGCAATCTTTCGATTCAATCGTGGTCGATTTGGAAAGCTATGTTATGATCATGGATTAATGGGAATTGACAACACAATACCAATGAAAATTACACTTGGTATGTTCCTGTGCTCAAACTAAAGGTCAACAAATGTACAGTGTTTCTTGTGTTTTACTATTCCTTCTTATTTTATTAACATATAACAAAAATATCACTTATTAAGTATAAATATATTTTAGTTGTGACTTTACTTTCTCGATTTCATAACAAAACAGAAGTTTGCTAGAACAGGTTTATGATTAAGCAAACATAAATTTTCGAACCATACCCATATCTATTGCAAATGTGCCTTGTATCAAAAGAACAAAACCAAGCGTTGACCTGTGTAAATATCTGTATACCAATTGTAGTAATTAATGACAGTTAATATTATTAGTTACTAAGACTATACTAGATGCATCCTCGCCAACGTCTATTAATACATAAAAACTAAACGAACAAAGAAATTATACTTCGGTCCTCTTTGTCATTCAAGATAGAAGGATCCAAAACTCTTTAGTTTCAAGAATTACAAAACTTTGCTTAGTTTTTATAGATCATCAATAAGTATTTAGCGAGAATTTATCTAATATTATTCAATTTGTTGGGTGATGTTGAATTTTTACACAAACAATCACCTGAGAAGTGGTCAAATTGTTAATAAGTTGGTGCCTGATGGTCAATGAGGTGTGGTGAAAGGTGACAGCAAAAGGAGACAAAATAAATGAAATAAGTGCGTTAATTGATAATATTTATATAATATTATTTACAAACACATATGGACAAAAGAATATCACACCATGCACATCATACAATCATTATACCTACACTAAATGCAAGCTGTGCACACTCAGGTGAAATAAGCCACCATGCATTTGTCATTGTACAAATTTTCATTTCAATTAAATCATTTAATGACACTTGTGCGATTCTTAAAATTCATAATATTTATAATTGAAATCTATCACAGAGGTAAATTATTAAGGCAAGGAAGACAACTAATCCTAATATGGACGTCAATCATAAACTATTTAATTTACAAAACTAAATACTACCATTTTTTCCTTAAAAATATTTAACTTCATAAAGTTAAAATATTAACAATTCTATAAAAAAATTATTCTAAAATAAAATTTATTTTAAAACAGAGGGAATAAGCGTATATATATTAAAAGGTATATTAACTATCAACCTTACAGCCCAGACCCCTATTAACACTCAACATTAATATTTTCAGTCCATATTTTATGATTCAGTCTTATGTAAAGAAGTCATTTTTAAATAGACAGATAGACTTTGGCAAGATCAATTAGATTACAATACTTTTTTGTAATTCTTCATCAATATCACGCAAAATGACAATTTGTTTTGTTCGTTTTATGTAAAATAATATAAGGTTATAAATATCCGGATACTATGGGCTGTATGGTCAAAGCTCAACATATCAATACAACAAAGTTGCATTTCGTTTTGAAAATTTTTAATTCAAACTATTATAGTCTGTCAATTTTATTTTTATTTTGTTTTTAAATGTAATTTTGTTGTATTTGTCTTAATATTACCAAATTTCAGTACCGTACTGTGATTCAGAAATTGATAATATTCTAGCTCTATGCATAGATCCGTCAAAAGGAACTGTAATTTTAGTGGGTGTAAGGGAGCAGGTGGGCGGCGAATGCAACACGCAGATGTTGTCAGGGTCAGAGTCTAGTATTGCTGTCAACATGTCTAAGGCTTTGTCTCTATTATCGGGGATTAAAGCTATGGTGTTTCTTTTCACCAAGGGTGTAGTCGTTGGAGTTAATGTTAACACGGAAAGTTCGGATTCAAATTTATTTTCGAGAAGTGTATTATTGTTATTAACGCATTCACATTTCCTAAAATTGTTTTTGGGATTTAATTTAGGAGATACTGTCGACGGGTAATTGATTTGCTCGCGAAGTAAGTCAGCTGCAAGTTCAGCTTGAATCATTTCTAATGAATTTATTTTTTTCGCATTATTGCTAAATGTATCAAGTTTAAGGAGTTTTTTAATAGGCATCAATGGTGAATTGGCTAGTTTATAACTATCACTGCGTTTAATTTTACTGAGAGACTTGTCACTGTTATCGTTATTATAATTCGAGTCTACACTATCGTCAACACTACTTTTGATACTAAACATTTTTATAACTTCCGCTACCTTATTGCCTGTCTTACTAAAATCACTTCTATTCTTTTTGAGCATAACAGATGTTTGAAAATTAGGTACAAAGGGACTTATTTCTTCAAAAAATCTATCCGTTTCAAAAGGGGAATCATTGGTGGTCTTCTTAGTTGTTGAAAGTGTCTTACCTGCAGTATCATCTTTCGTCGGAGATAAGCTGACACCTTCGGCATCGTGAATATTTACGTATGCACCTGTTCTGATGATTGCTTCTACGACTCTTGGCAATTCTTGATCCAATTTATTTTTAAATTTGCTACTAGTCGCGAGGGGTGTGGCAGTTACAGGGGTAGCGGATATTATAGTGCTTGGTTTAGAAGGCAACGTCACAAATTCAGTGGTGACAGTCCCATGAAGATCTACCGGTGCTTTGATTATCATTTTTCCTAGCTGTGGCGATGTAGGCTTGCTGGAAGGAGGTGCATAAGGGAAGTCAGTTTCATCAATTAGTTTAACTATATCTGCGCTTTCTCTTTGGATGACAGAGGTTTTTGGACATATCTCTTGGACGAAAGGACCGGGTTCAAATGTAGTGTGTGCCCCTTTTCTTCTTTTCAACGTATCTGACGAGTAAATAACTTGACCATGCGAGTCTAAAGTAACTTTCGCTCCTCTTTTTTGTATTTCCAACTGTTTTTCGTCTAGACTACGTTCCAAATAATCTTTGGTTTCACTCAAGCAATTTGGAAGTTCGTTTAATGAAACGTATTCTGTTTCAGGTAATTTACCCGATAAAACGGCTTGTAAATTCTTTTGAACGATGTCATTGTTGGCGTAGGTACCTCGGTTCAAAGACATTTTCTGATTATTATTCTTGACGTCTGCGATTGTTACATAATCACCAGAATCGTAAAGATCTTCTAAAACATCGACATCTTTAGAAACTGGTAATTTCTTCTGAGAATTAATTTTATTTGGTAGCACTCCTTTCAATCGACACATTAAATTGTTAAATGGATGTAATGAAGATTTCGTGTGGATTTGCGTTTTAGACTTTCCTGCATCAGACAACCTAATTTCTTTGTTTTTCTCTTCTATTGGTAATTCTAGTTTTGACCGAATAGATTGTTTTTGTTTGTTTTTCATGTTAACATCAGAACTTTTACTACTTTCACTTTCATCATCAGAATTAGTCGGTGTAATGACGCACATTGATGGAATCCTAGAACTGTTTATTGTAGTTTTGTATCTTATTCTTTCTATTCGGTCAGTCCCTTCAAGATCGGAAGATTCAGAATAGTCTTGTTCAGAGAGGCTATTTTTTCCGTGAGCGCTTGAAACTGAATCTTCTATCGGTGAACTAGACGTATTGTGTCCAGAATCAGGTGAACTGGTGCCGGTGCTCTTTTTTGCGCTATCAATATCAGTCTCAGTATGAACTTCTACAACTGCAGTAATTTCTCTTTGATTTTCATTGCTTTTTGACCTAATCACAAAATTAGGTGAATCTGATTCAACTGAATTTTTTAATGCCTGTTTGTCCGCATAAGAGCGCATGCTATTGTACTCTCATAAAGCTAAAGATGCACAGTGCTGCCTGTATAACTGTAGTCAGTTCGTGGCAGCACTGTGCGATACATAAATTTCCTAAATCGTGTGTTCATTTAGTTCTATAATTAATAATATAATCATGAACATTTCAAATTCTTCATTCTTTAAATTTCTTTATAATATTGGATTCGACAAAAGTAGAAGTTAGTTTGTTTGTTAGTTAGTCACAGAAAATCTATTTTAGAGAAAAATGAACTCCTAATAAAGTCCATGACAGACTATTTGGAAAATAAACTATAAATATTTATATTCAATTGTATTTTAACTCAGACAATTAGGGTAACGGATTTTGGAACTGTATCTACGTTTATTTCCTTTCTAAGTCGAAAAGGATGTTATTAATTAAGTGCACTTAACTCACTTACAGAGTTAATAATAAATATTTAATCAAAATGGAAAGTAAAGTATGTTTCTCAAAGAATATTTGAAAAGCGCTAACAAACTTTATAATGGTAATTTTGTATATTAACATTTATTTTTCAATCACAATTACATGCAAATCTTTTAACTTCCCTCTACACTTATACCGCTACATTTACATACGAAATTATAGCAGTTATTACAGCTTTTATATAAAACGGTTTCGTTCAAATAGAAAATGAAAAATGCAAAAATTATAGTTTGATTATATTACAGATATTAATAAATAAAAAGACTAAATTTTTGACATTTGTGTTTTAGACAGAAGTTGAACAATGCCTGTAACTCTTCCCTGGAACAGGTTTACAAGTCTGTATTATTTTATCTCGTTACAAAACTTTTAATTAATCTAAGTTTTTATTTAAAATTGAGGTTACTTCTTTTAAACGCAATTTTTGGGTATTTTTACAAGCTTCTTTTGATTGACCTAAATTTTTATTCTCAGGCCTATTTGCTAGATATATTTATTATGTCTATTAAACAGGTTTGGTGCTACATCAGTAGCATAATTATGTATTTCGGATGGGGAATTTGACTGTACCATCGGGTATAGTCAAACTACATAAATGACTCTAGTCGAGACCCGGCTCAGCAGTGGGCCATTGAAAGGATTGTGATGATGGTGATGATGAGTATTACTATGGTATTTAATAATGAATATATTTGTATGAAGGTTTTATAGCCGTCACATTAAGAACTAGTTTTAACTGTGACATATATAAGTAAACGTAGAAAAATATTCAGGAATTGATAATTTTTTTCAATAATCCTTGTTACTCGAAACCTTTTACTGAAGAGGTGAACCGAGCAAAATAACGAATTTAAGCCAAGTAAATGACTTCACTTTTAACTTCGCTAACTTTGCTTTTGTGAAGAAAGCGCCGATAGTTTTCTTAAACTTTGACTTAAGACGGGGCGCACGATATTGCTTGGGGTCTGTGATTCAGATGGAAGTTAATATATATAGATGACTCATGTGTAGAAATACAATTCAAATTTTTCGGCTTTACAACTAAAAATGTATGAATTAAAATTATTCCATACTGGATAGTAAAAACGAATAATATTTTTATAAACAAAAAAAAAAATATTTCCACTTTATTCTATCTTTCTACAATCTGTTGCAATTATTTAGGTATGTAGTGCATACAATTTTATACACGAAATATTTCTAGTATTCATATTACTATTTTTTGCTATTCTATGTAAAAATATAAAATAATTGTCATATTTAGTAACTATCTAGTCACATTATCTATTAACAGATTCTATTATTTCTTTTATAGATCTTTATTATTGAGCCAAGTTAAATGTTAGATAATGGTCGGGTTTTCGGGATATCTTCATAGATCCAAACGAAATTTTGTTTATACACAAATTGTGATCTGGTCACTGATGAATTGTCACACGACAAACTTTTTATTCCAGAAAAAAGTTCAGTTCGTGTAGGATACAAGGATATTCACATACCTTAAAAGATCGAAATGAAATGTTATACACATCACATGACAACTAAAATAAGAAAAACACAGGTACAGTTCCAGTGGGATACAAGGGTTCATTTATTCATATTAGTAAGGTAAGCGTATGAACAAATGAGTGATGTTAGAAATATGTACAAATATGAAATGAAGAGAAAATACGAAAAGGTATAAATAATGTCTGTTACTCAATCACGTTCAAACTGCAAAATGATAGAAAGCTTCACTATTTCTGAGGAACAAAAGCGATACAGTATTACCATATATATCAATTCTAATAAATAAGTCATTCGTTCGTTTCGTTTGTACGGTTTAACTTTAAAAATCGGCTTTAAACGTCGGCTAATGTGTCATAAAATCATCTGGTTAGTACTTTTCCAAAAACGATCTTATCACTTAGCAACAAGTAATCTAAAAATGTTTACAGAAAATTAACAACCGCGTACACAACAAAATAATCAACATTGTTTACAGTAAAATAAACAGCGATATTAAAAGGGCAATAGATAATCACATTTTCCCCATTTAACACTGTTTGACAAACAATAGGCTGAAAATTGAGTAATTATTCAGATTTGTCTAACGGAATAACATCGTACTGTAATTGCATTATGGGTAAAGGTCAATTCAAAGTTTCCTTGTTTGTTTTACTCTAAGATTCGTTTGTGGATAATCTGTAGAATCCAACCCCCAATATAAATAATTAGCTTTTAGGCGCATGGCAGTGCCACTGCCAAGTCGACAAAAGTCGACATTCTAATTTCATTGATATAGCTCACCGTATCTTGCGACTCGGCTGATGCCAAAAGAATGTTACACCAACCTATACTATTACTTAAATATAGTTGACGATACTCGTTGCAGGGACATTTCATTAATATATGGAATACATCTTCAACCACGTTACATTAAGTATAATCAGGAGATTCAGTCTTAACGATCATGTATACAAACTTATTCAATGCAATGTACCCGCAGCGAAGTCTTTTAGCTAATACAATATCTTTTCTACTTAATTTGCATTAATCAAACCGAACCAGAATGCCATAAAATTATCTTCATGAAGCAATGCATGTCTCTTAACTTCATTTTGGATAAAGCAAATAAACTGCATTTTTGGTTGTTAGAAGAAAAAATTTCACAAATTTCTGATATTTTATTGTCAATACTCAAAGTTTAGGCTCTGAGACATAGATCTTCGAAATCCTAAGGTATACCCAAAATACTGAAAATATTTAGGCTGTAAGGGCAGACAGAACTCAAATTTCTCGAATTTTGAGTTTTGTTTACATAATAAACTAATAATAAACAAATTAGATTCCCATATGAGCAGGGATGTTGTTGTTACTGCCTTAAGGCTTCGATCTGGTCACATTCCACTCAATTGTTTTGCCC
>JAOPUB010031390.1:0-11303 GCA_027564055.1 Neptis clinioides
CAAATTATTTTTTTCATTGAAGTGGACCTCCTGAAAATTAAAATATAACATTTTGGGAATTAGTATACTTAAATAATTTGTTAATATCTGTACATACTATATTAGTCTCTACTTCTGTTCAACCTTTAGTAGGTTTATATTATATCCACAGTATTGAAATTAATATTTAAAAACGAAAATAGAAGAATAAGAAACCTATTAAAATTAAGTACAAATCATAAATTGACAACTAGTTAATTTTTTTAAATATAATTATATTCTTAAATAATTTAAAAGGTTATTTTTATTATACTAAATAATTTTATCATTAATATTTAACAAGCGTCCAGTATGTCAAAAAATTATTTCAATTTGTTAAGAGATCTAGAATGTCGTATTTTAGCTTTCCATATACAAAAAAAAATTAATAACATCATTATTTCTTTATTTATCATCATAAACATTAGGTAACCTGTGGTTATTACGGAGTTAATTTACTTTGATACTTTTGACCTCCCAGTCATAACGAAGGCTACCCAGGCGATTAGCCTAAAACTTGAAAATCTAACAAATTACTTCAAACATTCCGTCTATAGTTATGTAATAAATAAGTCACGATATTAGAATTTAATATGAGTAACGAACAAAGAAGTTTAAATTATCCTTGTGAGGGTGATGGTTATGATAATAATTTGTAAATACCACTCGCTCAATGATTACTCTTGATATTTAATTCATACTTTAAGATGTAGATCTTTAGTAAATAATAATTTCTATCTCTGATGTAACATTTATTCCTTAGGCTCATTTCTTGTAAAATCTTTGTAGGAGTTGACCCATTTTAGATTGGATGTCTTCTTTAAAGTCCCAAAAGAAGAGACCCTCAAAGTAATTTTCGAATCTAAAACTAATCAGCGACTACCTTTAATTTTGCAGACAATTTTATTTGGAATAAATTGTGTTTTTTCTTAACTTACTCTGTAAAGAATCTTACTAGTCTTACATATATTATAAATATGAAAGTTTGTATGTTTGATGTTTGTTACTCAATCACTTGACAAGGACTGAACCGATTTCAATGAAATTTGGTAAATAAAAACTTTATATCCTAGATTAACACAGGCTACTTTTTATACCTTTATTTAAATATCTTTTTTCTGTAAAAATATATCGATAATTAAATGTTTTTTTTAAATCTAAGTATTCGTTTCGCCGTTCGTCGCAAATTGGAGCCGAGCGAAGCCGGGGCGGGTCGACTAGTTTATAATAAAACTATAATTTTCTGTCCCTGCTTTGAAAGTTTATCATTTTCAACACTAATTATTTGGTTTGTTAATATAAATATTAAAAAATTATCGCTTCAAGACCGGACCTTCTTAAATGTTGTCTATGAAGAATTCGATTTAAGGTATTTGAAATTTATTAATTCGATTATCTTACCAACATTATAAATGTGTAAGTTTGGATGTTTGTTACTCAATCACCAAAAAACGACTAAACGAATAAAATTTGGCACAAAAAATATTTTATAACGGGGATAAGCTACTATTCATCTGGAAAGAAAGGTTGCAGTTTGATAATAACATGTTTACTGTCTTAAGCAATCGCATCTTTGCGATGCTATTTTATAAAAGTTTTTATTTCCCATAAACTCTAATATTAATTTAACAACCTATTCATAATAGCTTCCTCCTATTATTTTATTCTTCTCTTTCTTTCCTCTTTTTCTCCTGTTTATATTGAACATTATTCAATGACTATTTTATAACAGTTAAAAGATACAATTTTATTATTCCTGAAGCAACAGCGAAGACATTAAATTGTTCACCTGCCATTAACCAACGCCATAGTACAAAGCAACAAACAATACAATTGCTTCAACATTTGCTTAAGCAACAGTATTCCTTTATTTCTGCCTTCTCTAAGGTTTTTAATGACCAAACGCAATTATACTTCTCAATTCCCTTACTCTTCAATTCTGCTTTTTTCAATTTATTGTTTTTGCTAATTAAATATTTTTTACTGTTTAATGTAACAAATTTAAAACAAAGTTTTCGAAACCGATTTAAACAATATTTTCTTGCATTATAATTAGATTAAATTTATAGGTAGTGAAAAACAAATGTAAAGAGTACACATGAAATAAATCTTCCTTTAAACTTTTATCTTTACAATTTTTGTTAAAAGTTTTTCTGGTAATTGGTTCTGATTAGATTTTTAAGAATATACCTTTTTAAATTTATTAAAAATCCTTTTTATCACGATACAGACGGGTTAGATTACAATTCTCCGCTGCCGCTGGAAGTGGATCTCGTAAGTGGCGAGCGACCCAGCATCCCTTGGTGTTATAGGATCTATTCCCCGACTGGCTTGGCATGCGAATCCGACCGCAGTGTCTCTGACATGTTCCGTTCGAGCCTAATATGGGCCAGACTTACCCATCCCCTTCCTATCCTGTTGATATTATGGTTCTGAAAGACTATGAGCTCATACTTGGGGTCCAGCGCAACCGTAGAATTTGTTTCTTTATTCCCCTTCCTCCCTTTCTTTAGGGTGGCAAAGCATCGTCAGACAAGACGCAACTTGTCTTGACAAGTCTATCTTGTATATGCGATGTCCATTGGTGACGTTGGCCACTTAACATCATGTCAGCCGTCTGCTCGTTTGCCCCTAATATATAATTTTAAAAAAAGTTTAATATAAATAATTTTATAAATTAACAGAATAGGGAAAGATAGAAAATACGTCAAAAACTTAAATACCTACGTTAAGATTTATTGTCCACGGGAAAAAAAAATCAAAAAAAGATCTATAAAGACAAAACCATTTTAAGGTATTTTTACGTGTAAATAAAAATAATTTTGTATCAAATAAAATTAAAAGAATAGAGAAAGGTACAAAAAATATCTATGAACATTTTCTAACAAATACAACACAGTTTATATTCTTTGTATAAAGAAAATAGTATTTAAGAAACTTATAAATATTTATAGAAGTAACATGACTTAGTGTTATTAAAAATAAAAAGTTAATAATAGACACCTAGTTAATAATAGTAACCTTGCACTTGCCACTCGTGCCTTTTAACAGTGAAACAGACTAAGATAAGAAAACTAAGGCACTATTGTATATTTAATTATTTAAAACCTATTATTAAGAATGTTTCAAATGTTACTTTTGAATATTTCAATAAGAAAGCACTCTTGAATAATCTTCACTGTCATGTTATTTAATTGCAGATAGCAAGTACAATGGCAACATTTTCTATAGTTTGTTATCTTTCACTTCTAAAAATTTCAAGTTATAGAAATGAAAACTCTCCCTCCTTCAAAACTTTCATTGATAAATTCCATAGTAAATAATCCACATTAATAACAAAAGAAACCAACAAGGAAATAATTTAGTATATATCAGGAATGAGGAAATGGATCAATAGTCATATTTTAATTTTTTTTAAGGCCTTAGGCATATTTTTGACGATTATGTTACTTAAGTAACGTTTAAAAGCTATTTTATTACATTGTAATAAATTATTAAACATAACTTAGATTCTTTATAACAATTCTCACATCTTACTCATATTATGTCAATAATTTGTCATCTATCAGTATCTTTCATAGTATAAAGCAATTGTTCTGAATAAATCTAAGCGAAGCAAGGAGAGGGTCGTTAGTTAATAAATCACATCACTAATATTTTCCACCGCAATCATCATGATATAATTATAACATAACTTCTAACGAAGTCAGTGTAACTTCCTTTCTATGATTAAATTCTTGCATTTAAATAGATAAGCGTGTTGATTGTATGACCGATTTCCATACAAATAACATTTTCTTTTAATAATACATTACTAGTTTATTCCACACATACTATTCTTTTGATAGTATCATGTTGGACAGTACGATTTTAGGTTTTATTAAGAAGATTTTTCTATGTTTATAGTGCAATATTCAAAAAATATCAATTGATAGAGGTCATCTTATAATATTTTGGCTTTCAAAGCTTGTCAGCTTCAGATGGCAAGATAGCCAAATAAATGCTGTGATACGATATTAAATATTACTATTGCATTGCTAGTAATCAATCCATAGTACTTAACTCTGTATCTAGAGTATAACCCTCGGGAGTAATATTTTGGTAAACAAGCCTTATGATGTAGGCCATACTTAACACTATTTTTGAATATATCTTTTTAAACTTTATTGCACTTAACTTGCATTGTAGAGGTCATGTGAACGATTCATATGTTAGGAAGTAATTAGAGGCCAATCAACCTCTGATAACTATTGACAAGTTGCAACACCGCGATAAAAACTAACAAAGGAACGGAACTTACCTTGCGACTTCTCTATCTGTGTATCTTATACCGGAACTGAAACGATTATGTAAAATCTCTTAATCTAATTATATAATAAGTGTTATAACATTACAATATTAGTTTTTGGAACCTCATTAATCCTAAAAAATGTTTTTATGGTACTGTTGAAAAACTATTAGTAAATCTTTAGGTAGTATTTACTATTATAAATGCCCTAACACCGATTGCGATGTTTATTTAATGATTACATTTAAGTCAAAGTTGTTTTAAAAAAATTGTAGACCTTTCTTTTTTGCTGACTAAGCCTGTCCTATAAATATAAATATAAAATTGAAGAGATATAATAAATAAATAAAATGAGAACTTTAAAAGATAACTTTAAACATGGTGTCCATAACAGTCGGCGTAATCGTGAAACACAGAATAATAAAATATCCTAAATTTGATTTTCATTGGAATGCAGAACGAATATACAGTATATTGACAAAGGCAAAATTTCAACAAGCATAACATACCACATTTCTTATATGAGAAATAAACCCATATATATAGTCAATTAAAATATAATACATCCATTAACTTAGTGCTTAGCAACGTATTTTCCCTCGCAAGTTGCTTTTCGCAAGATTTAGTTGCCTCATCTGAATATAACACCGTCGCCTATAGGAGACTGGATAGAAACCTCTATTTAATATTCATTCTGTTGTTCAGACGTGCAACTTGATGTAGTCGGGTTATACCACGTGATGCCTTGGTAACTAAGCAATAGGTGGGCCAATCAAGCGTTGCAAGTCATTATTGCCGCGTTTTGTATTAGTTATTGGCAAAAAGCTTTATAAATACAAAATTAAGACTATTTCGTACTATAACACTATGCAAATGTTTAACATCTAAAACTATAAATTCCAAAGATTTCTATGGCCAATTTCTTAATATATTAAATTCAGCTTTATCTATGTATAAGGTTGAAAATAAATTAAATAGTCTACAAAATTTAAAAAAATATATCTATTTTTATTTTTTTATCCCTTCAACGACCACGGGGACGTATCCCAAATAGAAAAAAAAACGAAATATTAGGTTCTTCACCGCATGTTTTTTTATTCTTATTAAGATTATATTAAACAGATAAGTTGTAGTTGTATTATATTATAATCGAAACCTAATGAAATATCATTTCATATCGATTTTCTTTAAAATTATAAAGGGACAAAAATCCACAAAATTTTATTGATTTATTTTTTTATGCACCTCAAAAACTAAAGTATACATTTTATTATAAAGAAATATTGTGTACACAGGATAACGTATCTCTTGAAAGAGATCTCTTCCAGTAACCCAGAGTAAGTATAGGAAAATATCATTTGAAATATGGTGTAGGGAGAAAAGAAAATAACTATATAATATTAAATTTTATATGTAAACCCTGATACATAGATATAATTTTATACTTTTTTTTAAATAAATTTATTTTTTATGATATACTGTATTTCAATAACATCGAACTGACAGAGTGAGTTAAAAGAACACTCACTTTACTAATTATGATCGTTAAAGGGTGCGACATCACTACATAGTATAAAACAAGGTCGCTTTCTGCGTCTGTCTATCCTTATGTATGCTTAGATCTATAAAACTATACAAATGATCTTGATGCGGTTTTCTTTAAGAGATATAGTAATTCAAGAAGACGGTTTATATGCAAAATATTGTACGAAACTAGGGATGTGAAATACTATTCACTTACTAGCAGTTTGCTATCTAGTTACCTCCTTAATAAACATCTGGGAACATTTTGCTTATAATTTGCATATATTAGAATGTAAATGTATGTTGTAATAGAACATTAAGTATTATATTATCATCTTAACCGTGCTTTCCCAAGCAAAACTAGAGTTTGACCCAGTTTATTTACGTTACTACAACTCTTTATTGAGATGAGTCTAGATTGATTTAATATTACAATTATTTTTTTATGTTTCGTGTTGTAAAGTATTGATATCACACTTGTTAAAAAGTCCATTAGTTTATGATTTATGTATACACAAATAAATATAAATATGAAAGAAAAATTACGAAATTTGTCATATTACGGAAAAGAATTGTATTATTTAAATCAAAATTTATAATTATTTAAATAATACAATTCTTTTTGTTTACCTATTAGTTTTCCGAAATAAGACAAATTGGTGTAATATATTAATATTAATGATAACGATTTGATTATATTAATTAATTTGTTATATTATTAGCTTCAGATGCAAAGACGGTAGCAGATACACAAACATGATTAAGATGCAATTCAACTGACACGGACTAAATATTATTTTAATCGTCATCATCATCGCAACCCATCAAAGCTGAGCCGGGTCTAAGGCCAAGGTTTAAGGCCATAGTCCACCACACTGGCCCAGTGCGGGTTGGCAGATTTTACAAACCACTCTCAGGAGTGCAGGTTTCCTCACGATGTTTTCCTACACTCTTAATGCAGGCTTCTTTTTATTTAACTCAAATAGTTGCTTCCGACCACGTGTGTTGTCCATGTTGGTGTTGGTAGCTGTCGAAAGTTTCCTATATCCGTTGACATTGTCTTGCATAAAACACAGTAGTAACAATTTATAAGAACAATCAACAAAACATAAAAATAATTATATATACTAAAAAATATCAAACCTTACGCTAACATTCAAAGTATTCCGGCTCATAGAGGTCATCTAATCCGGCTCGTGAGGTCATCACCACGTGACTACAAGCTTACATCCTCACATTTCCACTGAATTTAGATCGATTTTGTGTTGGTAAAAACTTCTCTGTGTATATTTTATCGGTAAATTCCGGAATCGTGACTTATTATAAGTTATTGACGATTCCGGTTTTTTTTTTTGTAAAATATCCGCTTCTTATGCTGAATATCGAAATTTTCCTATAAGGCTATACATTCAAAATAAGTAAATAAAGATTACCAACTAATTATAGTTCATTTTTCTTTACTTGCACTAACATATAAACAAACCCGATTCGTCACATCGTCACAAAAGGCTTTCATCAAAATTATTCATTCAAAGAAATAACTTATGAAATGTCAAATTTTTAGCATCTGTTGCCATTGTTGTTTACTATTTGGGACGGCATTTGATGTTTGTTATTCTTTCACGCTAAAACTACTGAACGGATTTTGATGCAACTTTACAGTAATATAGCTTATACATCAGAATGAGACATAGGCTACAATTTATAAAGAATTTGTATAATTTAGCTATAATATAACGACAAGTATTATACATTGTAACTGCGAACGAAGCCAGGGCGGGTCGACTAGTATATATATAAAATAAGATGATTTTTTAACAAGAAGACGGTCGAATTCACATCACGTCGGCACGTAGGCGTGTCAGACGGAGTAATTAATTTTACCCATACCCACCATACCCCATACAGGGACGTGCGTATTTTTTGACACAGAAATGTTGCCATATACCTGTTACTGTATCGCGAAAAAAATATCGAAATATACAGTATTTTTGCTGTAATGGATAAAAGGATTTTGATAGTACGAACTACGTGAACTGAAGTTTTTTTGGATACTATAATAACTTATCAATATATGTTTATGTATTTTTTAATAACGTAATTGTATTAATTAGAAATTCCGCGGGCGGAAGCTAGTTATGTATAAAGAGAAAAGATTTGTATGTTTGTTGTAAATAGGCTCAGAAACTACTGAACCAATTTTGATAATTTTTTCGCCAATCGAAAGCTATGTCCTTTCCGGGTAATATAGGTTTATCAAAATCGATTTAGCAATATTACCTTTTAGACCTTCCCTGGATTCACAGAAATATTTTTATTTCAAAATTATCCTTATCGGACCAGCCGTTCTCGAGTTTAGGTGAGACTAACGAAAAGGAACTAGCCGACCCGCGCGATTTCATCCGCGTGATGTTCCACTACTATGAGTCACAGCGAGAAGCTACATAGCATAAGGCCTTCCTCGATAAATTCCATCAGCATCATCACAACCCTTCGACGGCCCAATGCTAAGCCGGGTCTCCTCCACTGAATGGGGAGCGGTTAGGTCATAGTCCACCAGTGCGGGTTGGCAGACTTCACACACCTTCGTGAACTTAGTCTTTGCCATTTGAGTTTTAAAGATAACATCATGTAAATGTTGTCCACGGCTCAGTTTAAAATGACCTATTACGAATAGGTCATTTTAAACTCCAAGGTCCAATTTTACATCATTAGTATCACTGTCTTGATGAAACCACATGTCTACCAAGTCCAACTTAGCCAACTGGGGTAAAAAAGTCGCGGTTACAGGATAACATAACAAGCGTAATTCCAGGAATACGGGACGATATCTAATATTAGATTATATTAGATTTTGAAAAAAAACAACGTTTAAAAAATCACCTAAGTGTTTCATGACGACTCCTGTCTTGGCAACACTGTACCTTTAGATTTAAAATTAAGGAGCTTTCAAAGAAAACTGACAGTTCCGTTTAGTTTTCCGACTATTCAATGAATTGTCGTTTAATAGGGAGTTAATAGGGAGTTAAGAAGATATAAGCGTACAAACGATAAGAGATAACTTTTGTACTATACTATGAATTATTGGTAAAAACCGAATGCTTAGTTTAAGAGATCTAAACAAACAAACAACGAAAGCGACCTTAATGTATACGTAGAGATTTCTTGGCAACACTGTACCTTTAGATTTAAAATTAAGGAAGTTTCGAAGAAAATTGACAGTTCCGTTTAGTTTTCCGACTATTCAATGAATTATCGTTTAATAGGGAATGAGTTAATGAGGTATTGAGTGCTTGCGAGTGAGTGAGTAAGTCAGAAATATCCTCAATACAATACAAAGTAGTTTCAAAAGCTCGTAATATAAAAACCATTACCGTATCTAGAATACGAAAACACATTTAGATACACTATAAAGATTTGTGGGACATAAACCGTTACTAGAGAACTTTATATAATATCGTAAACTGCAGTCTGTCAAGATATAACATTTAAAATTCAATGTCTCATATACTGTAACGATAAACAAATGGCCAAAATATTATTTTGTTTATATATATTTTCGATATTTATAATCTGCGCTTGATAGCGTCACAAGTATTTGATTTGTATTTAAAATACGCTTGGATTTCGCCTAATTTAGTTCCTATATTATACGTGTATTATATATAAAAAGATTTCTCTTAAATCACTCTATTTATTAGTGAAAACTGCATCAAAATCTGTTAATAAAATTAGAAGATATAAGCGTACAAACGGTGAGAGATATTTTTATACTATACTAGCGACCCGCATCACCTTTGCACGTCTTCTCTACTATAATAAATAATAGTACATGCAATGTTATACATATAAGCCTTCCTCTTGAATTACTCTATCTATCGGAGAAAATCGTATCAAAATCTGTTAATCCAATTAGAAGATATAAGAGTACAAGCGGAAAGATATATTTTTTATTCTATACAAGCTACCCGCAGCAGCTTCGCATGGTTTCTCTGCTATAATATGTTAATACATGCAATATTATACATATAAACTTTTCTCTTGAATCATTCTATCTATTGGTGAAAACCGCATTAAAATAGATTGCTTAATTCAAAAGATCTAAGCGAACAAACAGCGAAAGCGACTTTAATATATATGTAAAGGAAGGAGTTTTATTCTCTTGAAACGGCCAAAACTATATATTTTTCTTTTTCTAGCACAATTGTTAAAAAGAGACAGATATACAGTTTAGATTCAGAGTGAATTAGAAAACACTTGCTCAATTTTTCGAGATGAAAAGTATACTTAAAACTACTATATCAGCATGTAACGTTTCATAGTTCGATCAGTTTCATGACGACTCCTGTCTTCCCACATATCCCTTTTTCTGAGAGAAAAAGTAGTTCATATGCTAATCAAGGATACAAAGTATCTGTGTGATAAATTTAATTGAATTAAATTTAGCCGTTTTTGTGTAATTGAGTAATAAACATCTAAACATGAAAACTCAAATTTATAATATTAGTAAGATTGTGTTTCCGGCTTCGTATACTTTTTGGTATGTCATAATATTATTATATTATGTTATGTGTTTATTCTATACTTATATATAATATCATAATTTCCATACAAATGTTTGTTTATAAACGTTTTCGTTCGTTTAATGCTTATTTTAGTTAAACAGAAAGCGACCGACGCTATTATCGTAATAAGTTAATATAATTACGCGCCCATATAAAAGTGTTGACATACGACAAAATTGTCTTTGTATAGAATTTTTTTGTACTAATTTTAATTAATAAGGGGGGCCCTCCTATAAAGTATTAGTTAATTCCGCTCTAGAATAACCTCACCTCAGCACTTCTTGCTGGTAGGGGATCTATAAATCGGGAAGAAGTGCTGCGGTACCAGTTGACTCGGGATTCTTATTCCAGTTCCCCAGAAAGTAGCATACTTCTTCACCTCTATATCCATGTCCTCATCACTTTAGAATTCAATTCCCCTCTGCAGTTCTGGTAGAATATTTCGTAAGATTTGATTGGGGGTTTTTTCCCCGACTATCTTGCGACGATCGTGCGAATCCGACACCAAAAGTGTACGAATCCGACACCGAAAGTGTCTGACATGTTCCGATCGAGCCGCCTTTGAAACTTACTTCTACCATTCCTATCCCGTTGATACTATGGTTTTAAAAGACTGCGGAGTCATACTCAGGATTCACTGTAATTGTAAACTTCATTTTCTTTCATTCACCTTCGTAACTCTTTCTTCGAGGTGGTAACACATCGGCAAGACAAGTGTCTCTCTCTCTTGTATTGTCTTTCAACTATCATGATCAAAAGAAAATCCTCATTGTTCCCCATTGAAAGCGTCAGTAGTGTAGTAGTTCAGGAGTTGAACTCACGTACACATTCGATGATAAATCGTGAGTTGAATATACTTTAAGTTAGCTCTGTAGCAATATAGCAGTAAAAACCGTGTCTAATTTCAT
>JAOPUB010031401.1:0-11302 GCA_027564055.1 Neptis clinioides
GGGTCCGCTGGACATGGTTTTGGCTGCTTTGGTATCATTCCATCCTTTCCAAATTCTCGGCCCATCGTAGTCTCAAAGACTTGCAGAACCCGACAATGGGTTTAGTTTTGGCATTAGGTTTTATTTAGACGGTTACGATGGTATATATATTTAATATCCTGCAGGAACTCGGGATATTCAATTCGGGATAAAAAGTAATCTATGTGTTAATCCAAGTTATAAAGTATCTGTGTGACATATTTCTTTGAAATCAGTTCAGCCGTTTTAGCCTGACTGAGTAACAAACATACAAACCTTAATATCTATATGACAACTAGTCGACCTGCCCCGGCTTCGCACCAATTTACCATGTATAATACTTACATTTATCAAAAAAGATTTAATTCTTAATATATAGTTGATAAATAAAAATATGTAGGCGCTTATGACACTTAACATATTTTATCATTATTCCGCGGGAACTCTGAATTTTTCTGGGATAAAAAGTAGCATATATTAATCCAGGTTATATAGTATGTTTGTACCAAAATTTATTGAAATCTGTTTAGCCGTTTTTGCATGAATAATTAACAAACATCTAAAGGTTCTTATTGTTATAAATATTCATAAGATTACTAACAGACACTCCAATTTTATTTCTATGTATTAATGCCAATTCTAGAGACGAAAGTATGGCGTTACAGGTTACTTTGTTTTTTTTTTTTTTTATATTTAAAAAATAGCTTAAAAATAGCAAAACAAGAAATCAATACATTTCATAACAATAATTATTTAGAAGTTCTGCTATTAAGAGATTAGTTCGCGAACTGGGGGAAGAAACTTGTATTGTGTCATTAAGGTAATCAACACTTTATTTAAGCAAAATAAGGTTCTATATACAGTACAGTAAAGGTGAGGTAAACTGCACTAGTATAGTTGTAATCAAAAAGTCAGGAACCACAAAAACAGGTGTAGTATTTGAAGGGATTTATTGAGAGAGCACTTTTCGGCTCATTAGTTAAGTGGCATTACTTTCCTTTGAACAGGTTTCTTTATTTTTACGCGTTATAAAACTTTTCTTTTATGTTACACTAGTTAATCCCTGCGAATTCATCCGCGTAATGCACCACTCCTATGGGTCGCAGCGTCATGTTATATATAATATTAGTAAGAAGTAAGATAAGATATGCCTACATTGTCAATCAGGAGTGTTGCGAACCATACTGAACAATTAATTTATTCATTAAAAAACCGTGGCATGTGGCAACAGAAATATTGTAGTAGTTGCTTCTCAATCACAAAATTGACGCAGTAGGAACAAAATGGCGATGACTTTTGATTGTATGGAAACACTGTACCACCTATATTACGTGGGAATGGTGCAGCTTGTTATTAGAGAAAGATTTTTTAAAATTGTCGCAGTAGGAACAAAATGGCGATGAGTTTAGTGTACTCTCAGAAGTGCTGGTTTCCTCACGATGTTTTCCTTCACCTTTATAGCAAATGAAATTTAATTTCTTTAAAACATACATGACTCAGAAAAGTCAGAGGTGCCCGAGTGTGGGATCGAACTCAGACCTCCCGAGTAAGACATCAAGTCTTAACCACTGGGCTATCACTGCCTTTTTTACAACAAACATACAAAAATACAAACTATCAAATTTTTATATATAGACATTAATAAATGCAGTTGCAGTGTATACATTGATTCTAAGTGGCTTAATTTAAAATTTCCTTTATATTTTACAACATAAAGGAAAATGTAAATTAAGAACATTACAGGTTCGCAGTAGATCATCAACAAGTAACATTAGGGGCATTACTAGATTTTAGTAATACATTCAAAACCGTTGATTTTGTTATCATGCTAGCTATAGGTACTTGAGTCGATAAATGATGTATCACTCCTGGTGGTTATCCTGTAGAATCCGAGATCCAGAATTACTTCTAGAGTACTCGTGATGTAATAATCATGATTTCTGTCATGGCTGCGTATTTATTTAATTAGCTTTTATCTTTATCTTGGCACACTAATCAATATAACTTGCCAACTTATAAAATATAAGAACGTGATGCTCTAACTTAAACTGGTGTTGCCAGCAATATAATTAGCAATAAAAATGTAGATCATGAAAAACAGAAATAACGCATAAAAAAATTAGTATTGCCGTTAAATATAAGCAGGCAAAATGTCATGGATTACTATTTCTCTTATCAACTAACTACACAAAAATAAAAATACTAGCAAGCCCTCGCTTCACTGAGGTTCACTCATTCGATAACTCTATTGAGCGAATAGCTCTCGTGCTTATTTGTTTATTCATACTCCAACTCACTTCCTCAATTTTCAGAGATTTTTACCTGAGTACTTAACCTGATTTTTACTATTTTATAATAAATTAAAAAAAAACAACAAATTATTAATATTGAAATAAAATCTAACTTATCCTAAAATAGCTTAACTTTTATAGAAGCAACATAAACTTAATTTACTTTATTATAAAAAGCACTTCATATAACTACTTTTCTTCAGATGAGGGGATGAGTAATCTCGTCGGATCTTAGTCTATAATGGTTACCCTTTGGTGGAGTTAATATTGAGTGCGCTAAAAGTACTGAAATCTGTCTGTGCTTAATGCAACACTATGTTTTTTAAGTTCACTATACTTACTATATCCATGTGTATGTAATATAGTGAAGTGAGAGCAAACTAAAACTATGAGATCGAGAATTGAAAAAAAAATTGCAATTTACAATAATTTTTCGAAATTAAAAAAAAGTCGATCTTTTTATTAGGTTACGTAATCACCTAAAATTTTGCAAGGATTAAAAAAAAAAGAAAATAGGATCTTTCGCGCCAAGGTTGTAATAGTTTATTTCGTACCATGTGAGCTGAAGGTAAACGTCCAAAAACTTATTCCTAAGGTAAGAAAAGCCGTTTAGTGTCGTTATGAAAGAAATTCTATTATATTCTACTACCTCAAAAAGAGAAAAAAATACAAAATAGAGACATAAAAATGAGGGACAATGGAAGAGAGAGAAAGAGAAATGAAAGATGATAGAAAGGGAGGAAGAGAAAAATGAAAGTATTTAAATAGAGCGGACCGAAAATAAAAAAGAGAGATCTTAATGAACGACTTTTTATCAATACAAACAAAATGGCGGCGTTCAAAACAAAATAATAATATATTTTTTAATTAATAATTTTCTTTCTTTAATTTACTTTATTGTCTCTTTCTTATATATTTAAAAAAAACAACTTTTAGAATAAACTAATAATATTATAATAGATTTTTACACACAATAGTTAGACCGCCATCTTGTTAATCTATTATTTCTACAGATCTAGTCAATACATTAATTTTTAACAAAGCTTTCTTTGATCAAAAGTAAATATTAAATTATACTTTTAATTTGTAATGATAATTATTGTTGAAAATTTTCGTTTTGTGATAAACTAGCTTTCGCCTGCGGCTTCGCCCGCGTGGTTTGTACTTATCTGTTAAATTATGGCTAAATTACACAAATTCTATATAAATAGTAGCCTATGTGTTATTCTGATGTTTCATCAAAATCTGTTTAGTAGTTTTTGCGTGAAAGAGTAACGAACATCCTTCTGTCTATCCAACCTCACAAATTTTCGCATTTATTATATTAGTAGGATAGTAAGAAGTAGGATAGTAGGAAGTATGAAGTAGAAAGTAAAAAGTAGGATAGTCGGAAGTGAAATAATAGTAAGTGGTACAGTAGGAAGTAGGATAGTAGGAAATATGAAGTAGAAAGTAAAAAGTAGGATAGTCGGAAGTAAAATAATAATAAGTGGGACAGTAGGAAGTAGGATAGTAGGAAGTAGGATAGTAGGAAGTAGGATATTAGAAAGTAGGATAGTAGGAAGTATCAAGTAGAAAGTAGGATAGTAGAAAGTAAGACAGTAGGAAGTATAATAGTAGGAAGTAGGATTTAAAATATTTAAATCCCTTAATGACGTAACACGTCATGACGTCACATCTATATCACTATATGCCAGTTTAATTGTCAATCGTTATACGTTATCAAATATCAATTTATACGACTTAAAAGTAACACTTTTTAGACTCATTAAGGAACGCGACATGAAAGTAGACTGCATAATCCTACATTTTATTCAAAGTAGTAGAAAAATGTATATTTTAAAATGTGCGGAAGTAATCTTTACTAATATCCTTTTAATATTCGGTACCTACTCGTAATTTAGCAAGTTTGCTTGTCTTCTTTTTGAGTGGAGACGATAAGAGGATTAAAACCCGATGAGGGGAGCACGCTCTGCTACCAGAGCCAGCACCAGCCACTATGTGGAAATAAATTATGTATAACGTTGAAAACTTTAAAATCATTATTGTATGTTTTAATGGTAAGCGCTAAATCCTATTAATATTGCTTTTATGTTACTACTTGCTTTAACTATATTAGGCTGCGTCTCCAACAGGGATGTGGGAGATATGTGTGTCAAATAAACAAACATATATCACTAGTAGAAACCGAGCCCTAACCTCGAATAAAATAAATCTGTTGTTAGTGCAAAATATTGTATGAAATTTCATTTTGATCTGTTTGATGCGTCAAGTATTTGTAAAATCTCTGTAATGTCTCAATAAATGATAAAAAAATAAAAGTACCCACGAGCGAAGACTTAAGAACTCTTAAGGCACTAAAAAGCTCTTTTACTATGAACAAGCTCTCGCCTCCACTGCTAGACTTTAATGCAAACAATAACAATAATGTTTGAAAAATAACTACATGTTTTATAAACAGGATTCTACACCGCGTGTGTTTGTCTATAACTCAAAATATACTTAACAGATTTTTATATAGTTTTCGCCATTAGATAGAATATTTCATATAGAAGATCTAGATATTAAATTTGTTAAGTTTTTTTTTTTAAATAATTGAAATGTGAATAAAAACACTGTATTAGCTCTTGATGACTCATACATATATTATTATGGCTTATGTTACGGTTAAATTACACAAATTATTTATACATTGTAGTCTATGTGTTATTCTGATGTATAAGCTATATTACTGTAAAGTTTCGCCAAAATCCGTTCAGTAGTTTTTGCGTGACGGAGTAACAAACATCCATCCTCACAAACTTTCGGATTTAAAAGTAAGTAGGATTAAATCTTGTGACTATAAGATTTCAGTATTTATAAGTATTAAAATATAATAATATAGATCTTTGGGGATCCCATTAAGAAGGGGGTCTTAAAATCCCCTAAATGATACGCAATGGGGTATCTTGTATCATTTTATATTGAAGATTATAAACGTTTGATGTTTTAATTGCTTAAATACTAGTTTGTTTGGTTGAGCTTGTTAATCTCAGGAACTACTGATTCGAATTAGAAAATCATTTCAGTATTACATAGCCCATTTATCTAGGAAGGTTATGGGCTAAATTATTTGACGTTACGACCCATAGGAGCGGAACACCAATGAAATTTTTGAGAAAAATATTTTCCGTTTTTAAGCTTCTGTTCGTGCCAAGCATAAACGATATAACTCTCTTATTCTCTCTCTCTCTTTTTTGATTTACATATCTTCTTTACTATCTTAATAGTGTATGTGATATACACTTGAGATAGGAAGACTAACAATACTAGAGCATTGTGAGCCAAGAGTAGGTTTAAGAATATCCTAATTTTTTTTTTAAGATTACTAGCAGTTTGTATTATAAGCTACTAGAATTCTTGTTCTCCTCTCCTACTAAGCTAAATACTTGTGTTAGGAGTGGGCCACGTCAGTAACCCATTGTTAGACCCAAAGTCCAACGCCTGAACCACTGAGCTACTACTAATTCACTGGCCACAGTAAATACTTAAAATAAACAAAATATAATATATCAGGAGGAAGACAAAGCACAGTACTGCACTATTTTGGAAAATGTTTACTGTATGATATCACTTGAAATGTACTGCCAGAATATAGGCAATATAGAAATCTGACAACATGCAACAACTTCTTTAAAATCCCTGCACACAATTAGTTGTAGAAAAAATACATGCATCAATGTTTATGTAAGCATGGAGGGGGGATAGGGGCTTTGCTCACTTTTGCTGACATAGGGGTGGGGGTGTCGATTTCCAAAAATCTATTTACGTATTATTAGAGTGGCTCCTTACAAGAAATAGAAATTCTTACCTGTCATCTGCAAAAGCCTGAATGCTGCAACCTTCCGGGAGACCGATGTTTAGTAACTCGTCTAGTATGATGTTCCACATCACAGGGCCGCACGTAGAGCCCTGGATGCAGCCCTTAGTCGTAATTTTGGAAACTCGGACATCCGCATGGTCGAGCACTACTTCTCTGTCCGTGAGGTAGTTTTGGATCAGGCCGAATAAGTTTTTAGAACAATTAATTTTTCGAAGCCTATGGAGCAATGCGGGCCACCATGCGTTGTCAAATGCTGATTTGATGTCCAAGGAGACAGACACAACCAGATGGCCATCGGCTTTGGCTTCGCGAACAGTGCGAAGCGCAGAGTCGATTGCCATCGTAGTGCTAGTCTGTTCCCTGAATCCGAACTGTTTTGGATGGAGGTTACCAGTCAGGCCGGCGGAATAGGTGATTCGGGTGGTAAAGAGCTTCTCCAGCATTTTACCAAATACCGGAATCAGCCCAATAGGTCGATGTGAAGTAAGTAGAGTGTAGTCGTCCTTATTCGGTTTAGGAATTATCCGTACATAGGCTCTTTTCCACTGTCGGGGGAAGTGTTGGAGATCGAGGCAACGGTTGCATAAGTCAGTAATTAATTGAAGATAGGAGACGGTAAATTGTGTGCAAATATCAGATGTTAAGTTATCTAGTCCGGGTGCTTTGTTAGGATTCATTTTATTAAGGATCTCCAACACCTCCGCCGAAGTGAAGTGGGGATCGTCAGCTGAATCGGGTTTGTCGCGAACTTGATGCCTCAGTTCGTGGTGCCTGGGTAGAGTGTCCGGTATATCGTCAGGATAAAAGTGGTCTAAAAGGGTAAGAGCTGTTTCCCTGTCGTCATTTGTGTAATGGTTGTCCACCTTGAAAGTTGTCGGTGGCCTCTTTGGATTGGCATCCTTCAATAACCTATTGGTCAAGGACCATACATTTTCCTTTGTTTGGAGTTCACAAAAGCTGCGGAAACTAGCACAAGATGTCTCTCGGAGCTCCTCGGCGTATTCCCTCTTCCTGTCATGCATCTCTTGTACTAGTGTGCTAGTAACCGCATTGCGCTTTTTCGCAGAGTGTAACTTCCTGTGCAGTTCAATGACTCGTCTCTTTTTGTCCTCTAAGGTGTCGCTCCACCAGAGCGGCCTGCCGCTCCCCGCACCTCCTGATCTAATCGGCATCGACGACCGGCAGGCAGTGTGGATGATCTCAGTAATTAAGTCGATGGTACTTTCCACCTTAGTCGTGTCGAAGGACTGAACCTCCATGTCCAGCAGATTGTGAGACGTCATTTGTGTGGCGAGAGAAGCCTTAAATTCGCCCCAATTGGCTTTTTTCGTATTGTACACGAAAGTTGAAGTATTGAGAGGCTTATGCAAACGATCTGAAAATGGATGGTTATAAAAGAAATCTATGGCATTATGTTGTGATGAAGGGCAGGCGTCAATGTTGACTCTCCAGTTGCTGATGAGGTGATGAATGGATGAAGATGCTAGGGTGAGATCAATGATTGATGTGCGTTCTTTACCATGAGTGATAGTTTCAAAAGTTGGACTATTTCCTACGTTGCAGATGGAGAGATCGTTGGCATAAGCCATATCAACAACTTCGTTGCCACGAGAATTATTATTATTGCATCCCCACAACTGATGCCAGCCATTGAAATCCCCTCCTAGGATACAAGGAGTAGTGGGAGAATCCTGGAGGAAATCATCAATGCTGTGAAGAACGTTGCTATCATCTTTTTTGGGCTCGATATAGACTGAGGCAATATGTAACTTGCTGTGGCCGAATTGTATTTGGACGACACACAAGTTAGTGTTCGTGTGTTGTGAGATGCCCAAGCACGAGATGTTACTCTTGGTGATAACGCATGCCTTAACACGGCCACCACCGGAGTGCTGATAGATATTAACGCCTCCAAACGACCTCACAGTATCGCCAGAGCCTGTATACGGTTCCGATACCAATGCGATGCTGTATAAACTATCTTTAAAATATTTAAGAAATTCGTGAAAACTAAACTGGGAACGGTCGGTGTTACACTGAATGATATGAATTCTATTACTGTTGTGATCCATAATCTATTAGGTTTTGTATTTTGGTACGCATAATTTTTAGAATAGGGCAGTTCGCAGAGGTGGCTTTGTGTTCAACTGAATGTTTAGTAGTGTTAAATTTGGTGTTATGGGAAAGACAGTTGTAGCACTTGATGTGTTCTGACGAGTTTTTATTCTTATATGGACAGTTAGATTCTGAGTGTGAAGTCTCGGCGCAATGTGCGCATCGGGTAGTTTCGGCGCGACAGAACTTTTGTACATGGCCAAACTGAAGGCAGGAGTGGCACTGAAGGAACGGATGAAAGTCCTCGACGTGCACTCTTTGGTAATCTACGCCCAGTCTGCCATTTTTGTTGGCATATTGCCAAACCTTGGGACTTGTGATAAAAGCCGCATTGTAAAGGTTGGGGTTCCTGTTTGTGCGCTTGAACTTATACACGAGATCATCGGGACACATAATAATATCTCTGAGTCCTGCGTTTTGCTCAACTATGATGTCTCTCAAATCTTCCGCTGGAATATCCTTGGAGATGCCCTTGAGGAGGATCATAGGTTTGAGGGTTTTAGCCTCCACGGCCTCTATTTCCGCGGTTGGGGAATTCTTGATCCTCTCCAAAGCATCATCCCGCTGCTGGCGATTGTCGAATTCGACGCGAATTTTACCCTTGGAGAGGGGCTGCATGCGAGCCGGCGTGTAGTGAGCTTCGCGGAAACTAATTGTTTTTCGCAGTGCAGCAATTGTGTCCTGCCTGGTTGTCGCGGGGCTTTTCGTGTTGATCACGATAGCTGGGCGAGAAGTGGGTTGAGATACCACACGCTGCAAGGGCTGGATTGGGGCCAAGTTGGCGGTTGGTTGGCCTGCTATTTGGGCATAAGAAGGGCCATTTTTACTCAATGGAGCACATTGTCTCTCAATAGTCGCGACGGGTAACTTCTTCGTGAGTCTGCCAAATTCCTCTCTTACACATGAGGTGAGTTCCCGTTTCAAAATGCGCAACGATTCGTCAGAGATAACCACGGACTCAGTAGATGGAATAGTGCAAATAGCCGACTCAGCCGCGGTCTGAACGTTTCGGTCTAAATTCACGGATGCGTGAAAAGCGGGGGGAGGAGGTATAACAGACTCTAGAGCACTTGACGCGGAGGATGTTGCTACCAAATCTGTTTCTACATTTGGGTTCTCCAAAGTGTCAAGAGAGCCTCCCGTCAGAAACTTGACAAAAACGTTTGCACATTTTGTTATTTCATCACTGCAAGTGGAGATATAGTGTTTATTGGCTCTCGACAAGTTTTTCCCGTCGTACACAGTAGTAGTGATGGTGTGAGTCAAAAGGTTGATCGCCTCAATAAATGATTTTTTGTCAGTTATAGTAGCAGCCGTAATTGGCGGAGCCCTCTTTTCTTCATATTTAGGCATGTTGCTATATAGATAACTTGACAAAAGAAAAAGAAGTGATGTATGTTTTTAAAGATTGAATAATATTTTAAAGCAATAATAGTTTTATCAATAATGTATATTAAAGAGTTCAAAGAATTTTTTAAATATTTTTCCGGTTGACATAGAGACTTTATCTACTTAATTACTACAAAAATTTAATTAATAATAAATATAAATAGGCCCAAGGTCACTGAATCCTACGTTAGTAATCGCAGAAGGAAGGGTGGGAGGGCGATTTTTTCGCTGTTTGAGATGTCGGATCACAGCGTTTGATATCTCGTCGGATAGGTCTTCGCGAGGGCTATCCAACGAGAACTTAATATATCACAGTCAAACACTACTTACGCTTTAGTAATTACAGAAATTAAAAACAATGGGGTAGGTACATTTACAACTAATGTAAAAAGACGGACTTATTCCACTTCTAGATGTGGAATCTATACCAGTCTAGAATAACAGAGGACAACTTATTCATTATGCAAGTGAATCTTACTAATATTATGCTAATTTCAAACAGATAATTAATGTAATAATAGTTTATAATATACATACATACACAATTACATGCATATACCTATATCATGAAAATTAATATCTAGAGATGTGAAGCAGACGTATATGGGGCTGGGACAGATCGCTAGTAAATAATAGTCAATAACTTACGATCTTTTGACGCCTGTTGCTTTCTAAACTATGCTATAAATTATGGTCTTGTAGATATACCTATATTTTAACGGAAGTATTGTAGAAGTTGAACTCATAAATTATTTCATATTAAGTTGATTACTTGAAATAGCTGCTTTTCAAATAGTATTATTTTAGACTTTAAGGGTTAAAAAAAACAATTACCTACACAAAATTTTGGACTGGGCTCTTGGAAGTGTTCATTTACTTTTCCAAGGTTTAATTTAAATCAAATAATAATGCTATCTACACTGCATTGCAATATTAAAAAAACTCATTCTCAAACATTAAATCTATACTTAATCTTATGTTATAACATATATACATATATTATTAAAATAATTTAAAATATTATTTAATATTAGTATAGATATATATAATAATATATTATTATCTATAATAATATTATACAGATGAAGAGTTTGTTTGTTAAAACGCGCTAATCTCAGGAATTACTGGTTCGAATTAAAAAATTCTTTTTGTGTTGTATACCTAGTTCATTTATCGAGGAAACCTATAGGGTTATATAACATCACGCTACGACCCATAGGAGTTGAGCATAAGTCAATGAAGCCACGCGTTAAAAGATACGCTGCTGATTTAATAGAAGTTTGAAGAAAAAATGAATTTTAAACTGAGATGTAATTTTAAACTGAAAATTCTTAACTAAGTGAACATCCACTACGTTTATTCAATAAAACAAATGTACATTTTACAGATTCAAATAACACGAGTAGGCATAAATAGTATAAAATGAAAAGCCGTCTCTAGCCCTGGTGTGCCGCAGCCACGCGGCGCTAAGAAGTAGTCGCGGCGCCATCTTGCCCCCCATCCTTACTTGCGTTACGTGAGATATATTAAAATATACTTATACACCGCTATATTGAGCTCGCGGTTTTGTTTGAAGATTAATGTTTTCAAGTTGTCTATTGTTGCAAAGTTTAATATCGGCTCGTGG
>JAOPUB010031412.1:0-11302 GCA_027564055.1 Neptis clinioides
TTATGGTCTATACACAGACCAGCAGTATAGCGTCCTGGGTACTATAATATTACTCCTGGTGGTTATACTCTAGACTAAAATCTTCTGCGTTACTGCTAGAATACTTGTGATGGAATCATATTGATTTGTCATGGCAGCGTATTTATTTGGTTAGTTTTTATCCTTGTGTTGGCACATCGATTATCGAATGACATTTTGCACCAGTATGAACACATACCAAACCAATGTTACCAAGTTTTACTCAAATAAGTTTTACCAGCATCATAATTAACAATATCTACACTATAACTCAAGGAATAACATACACTACGTTTTATTTCGAAAAAAATAGCTCGAAGGGGTTGTAATGGAAAAGATTTGTATTGAAGTCCGTCCTAGAATCATTGCTATAAATACGATACTTACATTTAGAGAAATGATACAAATATTACATAAACTGTAAGATTAGTCAAATTTAAATTCATATACTTAAACTTAATAAAAATAGTATAATTAGTTAATATTTATTAAACACAAATGAATCCTATAAATCATTGATAAACACAAACCGTACATTACTGGAACAATCGTTAAGGCAATATATTACAAGTGTTCTGGAGTGGAATGGTCTAGAATGGAATCACATATTAGTCACTATCTGGGATAGTAATGGCCAGATACAACTTTACACAATCGTTGTTTAAGGATATTTAATTCAGTAAATATTTAAAGAAATTGCAACAACTATATTATTTTTGCTAAACATTTGTTTTTATTGGATGTTTGACCGATTTCAATGAAATTTGTAACTCAGATACTTTAAAACCTAGATTAACATAATATAGGCTACTTTTTCCCTTAAAATATTCAGAGTTCCTGTGGGATATATCAAAAAATTAGTTTATTGTCGGAGGGGCCTAAATATTTTTATATAGCAACAATATATAGAGAATTAAATTTTTTTTTGATAAATCTAAGTATTATAAGAGGTAAAGTGGGCCATAAGTTTAGAAATTGGTTGTACATTGCGCATCAACCTTTGACATTGTGAAAAACCTTTTTACATTGAAAAGATAGTGATTTTTTTCTCAAAATATCCACATGAAAAAGTTTTTTAGAATAATAAAAGTGTAGATAGTGTTTATAAAATCACATCAAAATATGCGAGTACCTATAGACTGTATAACGTAGTGAAGTTCGTCGAACATATCTGTATCAGTTTAGAATGTTGTGCCAACTGGCAATCGCCAAACGTCCCCAAAATTATGGCAATCTTCAATATCAACATTCTGAACACGCTACATTCAAATGTGTGTAGGACGGTGTAGCGTCATCACATTTCACAGGCGCTCAAGATCAATGAACTGAATTTCATTTATATATAATGGTTATTCGTTCAAAGACGATTTGTCTTTGAAAATCAAGAATAACATATGCTGTCCTTTTAGCCCCTTTTCTTTGCCTACTTATTACGCTTCCGCTCCTGTCTGCGAATCGGATAATTTAATTTTGTTCAATAGCTTTCATCCTCATTCTACCGTCATTTTAAATTGACGTACAAAGCTTATTTGAATTCTGTGTGTCGGCAAATTTATTCACTTTACTGGTTATACTTAAATGTTTTTGAACATATTTTGATCTTTGAACTTTAAACAATAAAAAAAAATTCAGAGACAAAAAATATTATTCTAAATAACAACTGTTTCCTGGTAATATAAATGATAAGCAGGATTGAAATACAATGAATACTCTAAGACGGTCAGAAGTTTCCATCGTTTTAATGATAAGAGGCCAAAATGATAACTAACCAAGTTACAATTTATTGACAATTTTTAACAGTATCACCTTCAATGTTTAATCAAATATAAATACGTAACCAAATTATCCATTCCTGTACACTCCAGCTATCGGTAATTTTAACAAATAGAGGAATTAGACTAACTGTGATATTCGATTTATGGCAAGAAAATGCTCCATTTATTTAGACTTTTTATTCATTGTTATCAACATCATCCATTCCTAAATTTACTCACCATAAATTAAGTCCATAGACAGTTTGTTTTATTTGATATTTATTTTGTTAACATGAAAACAATATAACAGTATAAATCTTCACTAATATTATAAAGAGGAAAGATTTGTATTTTTGTATGTAACGAATAAACTCAAAAAGTACTGGACCGATTTTGATAATTCTTTTTTCATTAGAAAGCTACATTATCACTCAGTAACATAGGCTATATTTAATACTAGATTACTATAGAAATCTTTAGAAATTCCTATTAAAACCAACCTAAGGTGTAAAAAAAAGTATTAATGATAGGACAAAAAAATGTTCGACAATATTATTGAATATTGTCGAACATTTTTTTCAATATCTACAAAAAACTTCGCGAGACCATAAGTCTAACTATTGTAGTTACGTCACTATAACTACTTTTTTGCATTTAACTAATCTGTACTGTAATATTATAAAACTGAAGAGATTCTTTGTTTGTTTGAACGCGCTAATCTCAGGAACTACTGGTCCGATTTAAAAATTCTTTTTGTGTGTCCATTTACCGAGGAAGGCTATACGCTATAAATCATCGCATCACGCTACGATCTATAGGATACGCGAATGAAATCGCGCGGGTTGGCTAGTCTAGAATAAAAAACTTCTATAATATCATAAACTTATATAAAATCAGTATAAATCTAGAATACTAATTCTATATACTAATCGGCATGATAACTTTCTTTTTTTCAGCGACGCTGATAACTGCAACAGCAGGAACATGCTACGGATGGCCATCACCGACTCTTGTATACCTGAAGTCAAAAGACAGTTCAATACCAACATCTCCAGACGAGGGGTCATGGATAGTTTCTATAATGATCTTATGTTCAACACTAACTCCGATCCCCTCGGCCTATGTCGCCGATCACTTTGGAAGAAAAACCACCCTTCTCCTTGGTGCCATTCCCTTTATCATCGGCTGGGTGCTGGTCATAGTAGCTAAGTCCGTGCCAGTTCTTTACGTGGCTCGAATGTTTTCTGGGCTCGGATATGGTGTCGTTTATACAGTTGCCCCTATGTACACGGGGGAAATAGCTACAAACGAAGTTCGAGGAGCCCTCTCTACTCTCATTACATTAATGAATAAGGTGAGAAATATACATTTTATAATCTAGGTTAAATACACACGAGAACACACATTACTAGAACAATTGAGATAATTAAAGTATTTCACCTCTACATGCTAGAATTATTAAATACATACCTACATAAAAATTTAAATTTGTCGTACTTTACTTGTACATAAATGTGATATTTAAAAGTATTTTTAGCTTAATATAAATGAAAATAAAATCTATAAATACAACCAAGCAATTGTAACTTTAGCTTTGTTTAATGTTTCTGAATTCTAGCAATTGTTAGTAATGAAATTTTATATCTTTTTAAATATTTATTTCCTGGTTTAAAACAACTATGCGATTTATACTGACAAATTGAAAAACACAACCTAATAACAATGAGTCACTTCATTAGTTTGAAACACATACGTATGTATGGAATGGAATGTATGTATGGAACATCGAAAATACTAGTCATGTAAAATGAAATTAATAGTAAACACTAGAACTAAAATTTTAATTTTCTTTCCGTATCTCTCTTGTTCCTGTAATTGAATTATTTATTAAATTTGTTAATCTAATAAGAACCTATACAAAATGCTTCTGGAAAAATATTTATAACTTTAGGACTAGATAACTACTAAATTTTGAATATGCTTAGGTATTCTTTGTATATAATATCTCTTAACTAATAGCATGCAAGGGTGTTTTATTTTAATATAAATCTTTGTGTATTATACTAATGGTAATTTTTACTTAATTTCAGGTCGGTATTCTTGCCCAGTACTGCATTGGTCCCTACGTATCAATGCAAGTCTTAGGCGCCATCAACTTGATCCTGCCTATTACGTTCGTTATTACATTTATCTTTCTACCGGAATCGCCTTACTACTACCTAAAGTTTGAACGCAGCGAAAGAGCAGAAAGGTCCCTCAAAAAATTAAGAAGCGGTGATATTAGATTAGAACTCAAGAACATAGAAGTCAGCGTACAAGAAGATATGAAGAACAGAGGCACATGGAGTGATCTTATATATGAAGCTACCAATAGGAAAGCTCTTTGGATTAGTCTCGGTATTTTCACAATACAGCAACTTTGTGGAAGTGCAGCTGTGGTCGCTTATGCTCAAGAAATCTTTAATGCCACTGAGAGCAAACTTGAGGCGTCCCATGAGTCCATGATCCTGGGATGTGTGCAAGTTGCCACTTGTTGTTTATCAGTCGTTCTTGTGGACCGTCTTGGAAGAAAACCCTTGTTAATGCTATCTGCTGTTGGGGTCGGACTGATGACTGGTATCCTCGGCACATATTTCTACTTCTCGAATAATACAAGCAAGGCTAACATGACGAGCTTCCACTGGGTGCCCATAACAGCCATATTGATCTACATAGTGTGCTATGCTGTCGGATTATCAACGGTTCCCTACGTGATCATCGGAGAATTGTTTCCGACTAATGTCAAACTATACGCCTCTTGCGTAGCTCATATATACACTGGATTTTCTATGTTCGCAGTCCAAAAGCTTTTCCAGGTAAATATTGTTTATATCTACTGAGTAACAGAAAGTTTATGAGACAAAGAATTAGATCTAATCAATAGATATATCTTCTTGATAAAATGGTTATCTATATAGTGAGCAATATTTATTTTATCAATTACTAAGAACAATAGGATTACTGACATCAGCGGTAGCTTTATTATCATTAAAAATTTATTCTTTTCACATAAAGCCCTAGACGATAACTACTTCTAACTTGTTTTACAACATGATTTTTATCGCATATTATCTCAATACGTATTTGTAATATAATATATCATTCTTTGCCACGTGCCATCAAAACAATTTAATTTTCTTTATATTTTAATATTCTTACGATTAATATGCACTCAAATTTTAATATAATAATAATTTAATATAATAAATAATAAATATTTAAGATCAAGTAAGTTAAATCCTTACTATGTGTTAAACATCTATTTTTATTTCAGTACCGTTTACTACAATGTAAATTTGTTAATGATACGAAGTAGGTACTGAAATTGTATCGGTATACTGATCAGTTATAAAAGCTCCCGACTCGATTTTCGACTTCTTGAGGATACGGCCAAATCATCCTATTTCCAATTTTTTTATTGCAATTTGTCAATGTGAAATTCAACAAGCGAATATGAAGATGAATTAACTGCTATACATTAACTGCTACTTACAGCAGTTAATGTTTCTCTCTCGTCTCCAAGAAGAGACGTATCAAGAGTCTAAATGAATATTATTCAAACTCAGTGTTCGCGTGATAAGCAAATATTTGTTTAAAATATAACCTAGAGATTACGATAAGTCTTTTGGCCAAGATATTCTTAAATCTATTAATGGAAGACTTACATTCTATCATTCTTATACACACTGCGGTCTTTCCTAGAGGCGCCACGCCACGTAAGCAGCCTAAAATTCGTTTTCATTTTTAATAACATCATAAATATACGAATTACTAGCATATTTACGAAAAACATACTTCAATCATCAATATTTTTTAAAAGTCTGTAACAATTAAAATTTAATGGATTTATTATGGCTCTACGAAAGGCCTTTAAAATTTAAAGTTTTGTCATTTAAAGCTATACATCTACGGATAAATTTACGAATATGTACATTATTATTAATCACATTCGACATTTATAATAGTATAATTTTAACTTTTCAGTCTTATTTGTGTTATATTATATTGATTTTTTTCTTATAGTAGACCCTAATATATTTTTCCTTTATTATTAGGTAATTGAGTTTTAAATTTGGGACTCAAAATTCGTGTAATTATTATTACGAAATCGTTTTGTGGCCATCTACATATATTACAAATATTATACTTTAGCAATAGGAAAATAATATGCGAAACTTTTTTCATAATACAAAATAGTTTATAGGTAGAGGATATAAAACGTACATTCATTATTATTATTTCCTTTTTCAGGTCGTGAAGGATTTGTGTGGTATTTACACAGTATTCTGGGGGTTTTCTGTATTCTCATTTCTTGGCTTGATGTTTATCATGGCGGTGTTACCCGAGACCAAGGGCAAGTCGTTTACATGCATCCAGGCCCAGCTAAGGAGGGACGTCGCCAGGGACAATGCTACCAAACTCATCTCCGTCGAGTATTAACTAAGCCTAACATAAGTGGCGGATTTACTCATAATGCCATATGCCTGTCGAGTGTAATATCTACTTTTAGCTTGTGTTGTCCTTTATAGAAAATAAGAATTTCCATATACATTTATTATACATACTCGACTTATTGTGTGGTTTAACGTTATCGTATGGTTGAAAAATATTGAATCTGTAAATTAAGTTAGTTAAAAATTATTGTTTGTGTAGGCGTTTTAGTAAATCCGCTATAGCATTAGCTTATTTAGGGATCAAAATGAAATGAAACTAAGATTAATGTAATGATAGTTTTATTAGTGGCTTAAATATCATATAAGTAGCCTATAGAGGGGTAAGAGGGGAATTATTGTAGGGACGAGTTTCGAGGCGCTGGAGAACGCGGTGAAGTCCTCGGGGTCGTAGTTATCCGGTAAAACCCGTGACCTTATGACCTTGGAGTAAAGCCGAGCCGAGTCCTTCGGCGTCCTCGTCCTATTGGGACTATGGAAATCGACCAAGTAAAGACCGAAGCGGGACCTGCAATTGCATTTACAAACATGACGAGTTAAATTATAACAAGATTTGAGAGACAACGTGTTTCATTTCACTCCTTATATATCTTTACAGACTTAATAATAACTAATACTGAAATTAATACTATTATTTTTAATTGATAAATTAAATTATATTTGAGGAAATTATGCTATTGGTTAAGGTGATTTTTCCACCACCATGTTTCAACCATCATAATTTTTAAAATAGGGCTTAATTATTATTAATTCAAAATTACAAGCGTTAGTCAAATTAAATCAGCATCGTTTACTGATAAAATATCATTCTTTTATATATTCTTAGTTTAAAACTTAACAAAAGAACTATTCAAATCTTTACACTCTTGTTTATATATCCCTAAACTAAACACCATATACATCAAATTTGTGAAGTATTTTATATATCTACCTACTACTATTATAAATGCGAACGCTTATGAGTATAGATGGATGGATGTTTGTTACTCTTTCACGCAAAAATTACGGAACGGAATTTAATGAAACTTTTCAGGAATATAGCTTAAACTTCAGAATAATAAATTGATTACAATTCATAATTTGTGTAATTTAGGCATAATATAACTATAAGTACAAATCACGCTGGCGGACGCTAGTATACCATATGTAAAATACTGCAGAAAAAGAAATATAGACGAATTGACAACTTCATTTTTTGGAGGTCCGTTGAAAAAGGAAATAATGTTTATAATTAATGCAAGTGTACGTTGTAGAGTGACCTCTATTGTAACATTATATTAGCATCTTGTACTGTCTAACATTGTATTGTCAAACAATTTGTACAGATGGCGCTTTTGACGACTAATCTATATCTATAGTTATAAATAAAATGGAAGTGTCTTGTAATACTTAATTAATAGGTTTTCTATTATAATAATATTAGTCGACCCGCCCCGATTAGCAGGGTAGCAGTATACCACGTATAATACTTAGATTTATTAAAGAAACATTTAATTCTCAATATACTGTTGCTAAATAAATTTTTTTAGGCGATTATGACTGTAATCATATTTTATCGGTATCGCCCGGGAACCTTTATATTTTTCGGGATAAAAAATGCTCTATAACATAATCCAGGTTATAAACTTTCTGTGTGCTAAATTTAATTGAAATCCGTCTAACCGTTATCACGTAATTGAGTAACGAACATCCAAACATACAAACTTTCACATTTATAATATTAGTAATATTATTTTTTATTCATTTTCTCTGTGTTTGGCGCGACTAATCTCTGAGATGGCTGTATCGAATTTAACGGGATTTTCAATAATCAATAACAGCCAAGGCTTAGACTAGTTTAATTTTAGATTAAAAAAGTTCCGTGAAAACAAAATATACAATGAAGCAAGAGCGAATCGGCAAGTTAAACTTAACTTTTATGAGAACCGAAATCAGCATCTATCTATTTAAATTAAAAAATTCTTAGTATCTAAAAAAACTTAAATGTTATCTTTCTAGTCTTTTCTCTTGTGATTTATATATTGAGATTTAAATACGTTCCCTTTATCGCATAACATTGTAATTTAATAACTTGTTGTTTAATGGCAAGATAAAAGTAATCTATCACTTATTCATCAATTTGTGAACAACATAACTAACATGATTTGATACAATCTAATTTAATTGATTATTATTTACAGAGGTATACATGTTATGTAGGTGTCACTAAATATTATGACTATATATTTAACATACATTTTACATCAACAAACAGATTCAAAAGTAAAACACTGTTTTTACCACATAATGTACTATTAGATTTCTACTTATTGTCAGAAGTTCAAAGAAACTTAAAAATGCATATTATATAGCATAACCGAATAAGAAAAATTATTATAATGCTAAGGAAAAATAGGAGTTCTTGACACAAATTGTAATTAAGGTATTGTGACATGGGTGCCATCTGAAGCGTATGTTTTAAAACTGATAAGAGTTTCTTTATGGCCACTATTTTAAATTTTTTAGAGAGGTACCCAGAACGAGTACAGTGCCTCATACGCGATTGGTTCCTACTCTATGTTTGAGTTCCCATGCGACTGCTATTTCTCAAAACAGGCACGCAGTACACAGCGCATATTATTTTAATTTTATGCATCGTTTTCGACCAATTACAAAATTAAAAATATCAGAAAAATTCGGTTAAAATCAAAAGCAGTCTTTGACTTATTTCAAACTACTGCTTTTACTCTTGTAATGTTTAATTAAAACTTCGTTAATGGCACTAGTAGAAGTCTAGGATCATCAAATCAAATCTAAAGACATCAAATCGCATTATTATCATCGTCAAAAGCCTGTTTTATTAGAAAAGCATGTTTAAAACTGTAGAAATATCAATCAGCCGTTTTTAGTAAATGCTTTTTGTATTTCTTTATACTAATCAATTATTTTTGTAACTAGTTAAATAATGCGGGGAAAAAAGTAATTATTACTTGTTTTACAACGTCACGTTTGTAATAACCAATAGAACTTATCTTTCTATTTTATTTTAACGTTAGCGTATTTAAAGTAGACGTTTAAAAAACAGCAAACTAAAAACATGCTGCGTCTTTTCCTCTTGTAGTTATTTTTTTTAATTAAATCATACTTACACAAATCCGTCATCCCATTCCCAATTGTCCATCAGACTCCAAGCGAAGTATCCGTGAACATTGCTATGGTCTTCGTGTATTGCATGCAACAAAGAGTTTAAATAATGGCAATAGTAGGACACTCTGGCTTTATCGTCAACACCACTAAAATCGGCGTAGCCATTCTCGGTAACGATTATTGGCACATTATTATAAGTTTTAGTTATCCACTGGAGGAGACGACGAAAACCGAATGGCACCACCTAAAAATTAGAATACGACAAATTATTATAGAGATTGCGAAAATAAAAGACATATTAAATAATTCGAAACTAAGAATTTTACTCCAAAATAATTAGCTATTCATTTAATTTTAAATATGATAAAAAAGAGCTATAAATGACATCGTATTATTAACGCGTGGGACGTTAAGTTGCAGACTAACCAGAAAAACAACATATTTGCAAAATCTGATTTTATAACATTTATAGACAGAGTCATATTTTATACTCATTAATTCTATTTTTGATGCCTTTTTTATTAAACGATTTGCCTTTTGCTTCAAGATAGGTTATAGTTAAAGTTGAATTATTAAGATATATTAGTAAGATGTAACCTCGACTTTTTAGGAGCAATATTTAAAAATTTACGAATAGAAAGACTAGGTTGGGCACAATATGTCTACAATCTTATCTGCTTGCTTTTTTTGTTTTTATAAGAAATCGTAAAAGAGAATTAGTAGTCGCAATAGCCTTGTGGTCCTTCAGAAGTAAGTCAATGGAAAAAATTTCAAGTTTGGCTCGTTTCTTTTGTATATTGGTAGGCACTATCAGAAAACAAAACAGGGTAAGCATTGAAGGCTATATTTGTATGTCAATCCAGGAATTGATTACTGCCGTTATTACTGATTATTTTAGAGATGATACTATGTATTTTTTTAATAACGACTCAACTTTCTATTTACTACAATATTTTTTTTTATTACGTAATATAAATCCAGTATCCGTAGTTTAATACAATATCATTTATCTTTTTAATCAATAGCGTGTACAAATTGTTAACTATCTATTGAGCAGAAAAACACTTTAACTATCAAGTAATTGCGCAGAATTACAAAAAATTGTCAGATAGTAATTTAATAATCTACACAAATATAGATTCTCGTTGTTTTAAAATTATGAGAACTTTGACGATACTCCAACAAATAAACTAAACAAATAAAACAACATAATGTTTTTCAAGTAACTACAGCATTATCTTTTGTCATTATCTACCTTTGTAAATTTTACAAAGACTTAGAGATAATAAATGATGAAAAACTAAGCGAATAATTACGCATTTATATTATAGTAAGTCAAATTATCTAAGTAGTTTTTTCCGAACATGTCAAAGGCATTTCAAGTTTAAATCTTATATTAATTTAGTTTTGATTTATTTTTTACTAAGAGCATTTTAAGAAGTATAATTTGATAATAAAAAGAATTACTCATTAATTATCCATGAGCTGTATTATACAGCTATTATCTTCTACTGGCTTGCCTTCGATTAAATGTATAACACGGCTAAATAAGTTATATCTACATCTGTACGTAATTGAGGAAAATCGAGGTAAAGACCATTGTAAATTGAAACTTTTAAATTTAAAATGCAGACTAAATTATTTTACTAGTTACATTTACCTTAAGCCATGAAGATGAAGATTTTGATGGCCATTTAGGATCTTGCACTCTAACAATACCAATGTCATTTTCGTGTGAAGGTACAGCACCAACTTCTCCTTCAGCCATGCTCAGCAGGTATGTAGTATAATGATTGAGACCAAAGAAATCTGCTGTTCCTTTCACATATGCGACTTCCTCTGGTGTAAATTTAGGTAAACGGGATCGACTGTAGTTTTGCTGCCGACTTTTTTCGTCGACTAGCTTTATAAGCT
>JAOPUB010031422.1:0-11300 GCA_027564055.1 Neptis clinioides
GTGCAGGTTTCCTCACGATGTGTTCCTTCACCGTTATAGCAAGTGATATTTAATTTCTTAAAACACGCATAACTCAAAAAACTCATAGGTGTGTGCCCGAGTGTGGGATCGAACTCGGACCTCCCGATTAAGACATCAAGTCTTAACCACTGGGCTATCACTGCCTTTATTCTTATCTTCACTTCAAATGTCTCCAAAATTTATTGACCATTTTAAATAATTAATTTTTACATATAATTTGCAAAAACGACACCACTGTTGTAGACTTCTGTTTTTTTTCACGGACAATTTTTTTGCACTAATGAACATTACGACCCTTATTACAAAACAGAATCAGTACTCTAGCTATTCAGTAATGGAAACTTTGTTTCATACATTTCTATCGACTCTTATTTATATTAAAAAAATGTTTATTATTATTTAATTGTCATGTTAATACAATGTCAAGAGATCAAAGCCAGTTTTTCAAAATGGCTGATATAACAATTTCAATCTTTGTTTATTTACGGTGTTGTTAACTTATCATTCATTTTCAATTCTATAATATTACGCAATACATAATTATAAGATGTAATTTCCATTTTTATAATAATTATATACTTTTATATATGTTTGTATGTATGAATTAATAAGTAAATAAATTATTCGCTCTATAAGTTGCTGTAGGTGGGTATATGTAGTCTGTGATAGATTTATCAGGATCTGTGATTAGGGAATTGTTACCAAAGACGCCTTTGTTATCTGTGGTAACAGAGTTAAAATGTATTTGATCTGGGGGTGAGTGTTTCTTTTTAAAAAATATTGAATTTTACACAACAGCATCGATTCTTGATTAAAACAAACATTAAATAATCGATTTAAGATATGTAGATTCATAATTATATTTTTTTTTACTTATGTGTCGCTATTGTAGCGCCTAATAAATTCATCTTGATTTTAATTAATTTAGATAACTTTAAATATTTAGAAACGTTCACCTTATTTAATATTTTATGATTGTAAAAATTGAAAGTCGATTCGAGCTGGAATCAAAGAAATAAAATTCGAACTGGAGTTACCACATTTAATAAAAAATTGATGACGCTTGATTGATTGTTACGTTAATTACTTAGAATAGATTTATGTATAGTGTTGCGATTATATCATAATTGTTTTGTGTTTATTAGTTTTGCGCGCACAATATGTAAAACATTACAAAATATAATTTAATCGTCGTCCAAATTAGAAACCTTATTTATTTTACATTTGACAGCTGAAGTTAGTGATGTCCTAATGAATTACCGATCCGATTTTTGACCAAATCGCTTATGTTTATAGAACTTCTTATCAATTTTGAACATAGGTATTTGTTTTTTAAATATATATTTCAATTACTTTGTGATGTCAAAATGATTCTTACATAATAAACATCGCCATATTTTGACACCATTCCGAGACATTTATCAAACATTAAGTATGTTTCTTACAACGGCTCTGCAGTGAGATAAGTCAAATCCTTTTTTAATCAATGATAGACTATATGGTTTAAATTAAATTTATTGGTGCATTACCATACAGCAAGGAAAACATACATTAACGACCATTATTGACACACTTGAAACAGTCGAACAGTGATGACAATTTCGAATATACAAAATGCTAATTTATTTTTAAGAACATTTTGGTTTAATATAAGAACTCATTTCTAACAATCACTTAAGTCGTATATAAACATTCTTCAGTCAAAAGTAAAATAAATCCGTTGTGACTAACGGAAAACATTTATATTTAATTATTATAAATGTAATTATTTTGGACGATGATGTTTGTTAAAATCCATTGTAGTCGTTATATATAAAACTTTTTAATATTTTTACAAAATATGTGTGTACCTAGAATCTCAGTAAATCTAAGTTTTTAAGTTATTTTTATAATGTTTAGATCTAGCACACTACAGATGGCGCTGTATATATTTACAAGTATTTCCAATCTGCTACACTTATAGGAATGTAGACACTATTTTATAAGTAAATTTATGACTTCTAAGAATTTGAAGTACAAAATCACAATTATTCTCTTCGCTGTAGATTTTCTAGCATTGCACATTATTTTTAATATCTTTATTTTTCATTGTAAAAAAATTTATATCATATAAAATTTTTGGTTACTAGTAAAGCATTTGATATTAGTATTTTTGTCAAACTTTTTTTTTAATCATGTCAGCTCAAAATAGTAATGTTATATATTATATCCTTAAGAATTTGGTTGATATACTAAAGTGTTTGATGACATCTTAAATTTAATTAAATAATATCTACAAGAATCTGAGCTGCCGCACGTCACTACAGCGTGAAAGTAAGGTGGTGTTAAAAATAAAATTATCATTGGTCGTAATGAAATAGTCTGAAAATGCGTTAAATCGACTACATTTATTTATGAAATTGGTTGCTTTCCACTAGACGTTCACAACGTCTATGATCACGAATACAGCTGAGCTGAGTGGGACTGTATACAGGGCATATTGAAAATAATACAAAATGTTGCCACAAACAAACCAAAATTTTCAAAAGGTTAGGCAATTCTTAAGTTTGCCAATAGATTTTAATAATCATTTGTTAAATTGCTTTAGAAAAAATAATATATTTTACTTTTAGCAAATCAAACAAATATATTTTCACCGTCACTTTTTTTTTCAAAATTGCCGCCAATTTTGCTGGTAAGATTTAAGTCTGAGTAAGTGATGACGTCATATCTCATCAGTGACGTTTTCGCTGGGAGGACAACTAGCGTAATTTATGTGGGACGGCTAGAAGAGCGTCTTGGGCGTTGTGGACACGGAACTCACTCTATATTTCATATGTTATTAGTATTTGGTTTTTTTAATATTTATTAAAATAAATCGATAATGTGCAATTGCTCGTAACGTACATTTCATTCACATAGCTGCGTATAAAAGTCTGTTCTATTTTCTTACACTTTATTCAGTAAAAAATTAAAGTATGATCTCATTGACAGTGCACTGACAAGCAGGGTTAATCGATAGTGATGTGACGAATCAATTTATTACTTGATAAAAACAGGTAATCGAGTTTCGGAATTAACTTGATTTGGTGCATCACTATTTATGGTCTTAGATGAAACTATATATTATTGTTACCGAATTTAGACTTTGCTTTTGCAATCTCTCTAATTTGAGACAGTAATTCTTTCATATTATAAATAACAAATTTTTCATTAATTTACAGGGTGATACATTTTTTGAGTTGATAACATTATTATTTAATGTTTTTAATTAAAATGGTGTAAGTATGGGTGAGTATTATACCTTCCTCAATATTTTAAATTAAATTTACAGTAAATACTTTTTGTATAGTTTCATCTGAGATATTTTAAAATTGCTTCAATTATTAGTATTAGATTCTGGAGAAGAATAAATTTCAGTAAATAATTAGTTGTAGAAGTACAGATCGAGTCTGTGGCACTATAGGCATAGCCGAGCACAGATTATATACTGAAATTGTATTCTAGAGCTAATTTAGTCGTTTAGCTTAGTCGCCCTAGTATTCTAGTGCATAATTAAAAGTACCTAATGTATTTTTCCAATCTTCACTGTCGGTCAGACAATCTGCCATTTTTTACGTACCCCTAGATTTTAATAAGTGTAATAAATCTATGTGTAATGGATGTTTTGTTATTATCATTATCCTCTATATGGTTTATCTAGGTTAATTTCCTCTTGCCTACCCATTTTTTGATGAAAATAGATTCAATTTTCAATACATAATTTAAAGATTTTGAATATATATTGGTTATTAATTTTACACAAAAACTATAGAGAAACAACAATTAATAAAATATAATTAATTGCCGATTTTTTAAATTCTTTAATTATGTTTATTAAATACAAAAAATTTTTAAACTTGTTTAAAATGTTCGAAATGAACCCAAAAATTCGTAAATCTTATTTTTTTAAACATCGAATGCTACATGACAAAAATATTTTAACTATTTTTTTTATAAGTATCTATATTCTATTATTTAACTTATTGCTAGAATGCAAGTTTGTGCGAAGCTTCAGTTTGACAATATCATTTTCAGGTTAGGCAAGTTTACAATAGATGGCGCTGTTTTGAAATATGACTGCGGATCGAATTTTATGAAACCATAAATTACTTCAGCACTTCACAAATTACTTCCTTTCGAAAATAATTAATTCCGCCTACTAAAAATTTAAAATCGATTTAAATTGTAAATAATTTATTTAAGTAAAAATAAAACACAATATATTTCATAAGTTTATTTTGAATACAACTTTCGTGATATTAAAAAACTTGCAATTTCATATATTTATTAAATTTATTTTTAGCCATCGAGTAATATATAAATAAAAATGGCAAATGCCAAATTACACTGGTATAGCTACCGGCACGTAAGTATAGGTTTGACTTTGAATGCGCAAAATTCACCATTAGGACTTTTTTTGTCGAAATAGTAACTCTTGGAACGTCACTTATGGAACTATCAATACAGTACGCTCACAATGCGCAACTTCCTCCAATTACTTTTACATAAAAAACATTTAATTATCAACATTATTTCAATGTCAATAATTTTTTGGTTTAAGTAATTCGGTTATTTTTATCTAAAGCATTTTTTAAGGTATTGAGAGCAGAACATTCTTTTTTTGAATAGCTGGTTTGCTCTATATAACTCCATAAAGTATTTAATGCAGTTTTTGCCTCATTGATGGAAACATATCCATTCTATCATAACGTTATTGAATTGACACATTTGTCTATACCATAGAGATAGTGCTTCTTTACAAGTAAAAAGTATCTTAAATAGTTTTTATTTTTGGTTATAATTTCTTAAACATAGATTACATTTGTTAAAATCTGTCAAGCCATTTTAATTATTAAGTATACGAAAATATAATAGCGAGAAAATTTCTGTTATTTTTGTCGAATCATAAGAAGTTCCCGTATTTTATATTGTAATTTATAACTGGTATTGATTACCACAAAGAGGTCAGGACACGATCTCATTAAGTTCTTAATGAAGGCCCTGGGACGTGAAGCGCTTGGCAATTTTTGGACTTGTTCATAATGGTTAATGGGCCGGAAGAGCTCTCGTGGATTGTAAATCACGATAGTTGAACGAGTCAATTAGTGACTTGTATCGAAATCTGTCGCCTGTCGGTACTATTTTTTAGTTTGTCTGCGCTTGCTTGTAAATGAAATTGCACGAGTTTCAAATCAGTGTATTGAGAGCATGATAGAGAATTTTGATTGGAGATGAAAGAAGAGCTGTTACTGCTGAGCTCTGCTTAGGACTTGCGACCTAGAGGGAGTTTGTGTGATCCACAATAAGAGAGATCCAACACTGTTATACGTGCATAACTTTAAGTAAAGTTTACAGTTTGAAATCACTTGGCAGACTACCTACATGTTTCTTTTACTGTCTACGCCTCACACCTAAAATCAATTCTAAAGCTGAAGGGTTTGTTTGTTTGTTTGAACGCGCTAATCTCAAGAATTACTGGTTTGAATTGAAAACTTTTTTTGTGTTGGATACTCCATTTATCAAGAAAGGTTATATGCTATATAAGATAACGATGCGACTCATAAGAGAGGAGCATCACGCGGAAAAAGTCGCGTGGATTGGCTAGCACTAAATATATTTTTTTATTCTGTTGATTATGCTAGTATTTGTGGCAATATTTTTAACTAGCTCCCGTCTGCGGCTTCATCCATTCTTTATAAATTGTAGCCTATGTATCATTCTGATGTATAAGCTATATTACTGTACTTAATAAACTACCATCCATCCATCCTCACAAACTTTCGCGTTTATAATATTAGTAGGATATGTTTCTGTACTTTTCAGATCTCGCGACATAATTATGAAAACTAGAAACGTAAAAGTAAAGAGCCATCATCATAATTTGCTCTCTTCGCAAGTTTAAATTTTGGAGTTGCAGTACCAAACGTACTGTAAAATGTTGTAATAAGTTCCGGCAGTACAATAATTACACGGCATGGGGTTTTGCACCTCACCGCTGTACCGCTGCACCGCTGTACTCGTAATTGCTGTGAATCGAGACAATACCTCTGCCCAATCAGTTATGGTAATGAAGTCCACGTATCAATGCGTTGGGTATTGATTGAGAGTTACATTAAACTTTATCCGGCCGTAGTGTTCCTGTACAGACCAGTACTTCCTGTTTTCATAAAGATTTCATTCAATAGTTTTTAAATTTCCCATTGTTCATATCTATACTGAATTTTGTGTCATAAATAAGAGATGATACCCATTACTGTACAGCAATGAGTATACTCACGCAATTGAGGCAGAAAGTCGGGCAGCGCCTTGGATTTTTGATCACAGTGTAACTACACTAACTACACTATATAATAAAATAATTTACGTGGACTTCTATACATATATATAATAGGTAAAAGTATACACTGTCTAAACGCGAGTGTACTTGAAATATCATAAATGGAACTACCCGCGAATACTAATGTATAAACGGTTTTGTTACCATAAGGATTTAAAAGGAAAAGTTGTATAACAGTTACACTTGCGCAGGAAATGCATTTAAATATAACTTTCATTTTGACACAGCCAATAATTTGTGAAAAAAGCTTTAAATAAAATTAATAATAACGGTAAACGAGAAGGTAGAGTTTGTATTAACAATTAATTATCACAGTTAAATAAGGGTTTAGCTATTGTCTTCCATTATACTTCTAGAATGTAATAAAAGATATTTCGTATCTTCTTATTCATCAGTAAAGAAATGTTGTGTTATCCATGTCATGTTTTTAAATTGTTACCTGGTAATAAAACTTTAATCTAGCGAAGACTAATATATAAATGGAACTGAATGGATAATGTATTATTTTCTTACTTAAATTTCATCAAGTAATATTTTCATGTAAAATATATTTCTAAAGAGAATAACAAAGTAAATAATCCTTGAAAATAACATAATTAACGTAACAAAGTTTGCCTTCTTGTATATGAACAAACGTCTGGCTAATGAATACATCAGCGTCACTGGAATACTGCTACTAAACATTTATTTTGATCCCAAGGGTGCCCTTCCACAACATCACTAAAGTTATCACAGGATTCGTTGGTCTCGTGCTAATGAAATTAACCTCCATTTGCCGGAAGGAAGGTTGGTAATGAGATGTTTCTTGTAACTACATGTGTTAGCCGCTAGGCTGACTGACTCCTATTAAGGGAATGGTCGCACACTAACAAAGTCCTTTCTAACGATCATGATATTTTGGCTTTTGTTTCCTAATATTTCGTATTAAAATGCTGATAAGCGAAATATTTAAAAATAATATATTAAAAATCAATCAAATAATATATTAAAACGTTAGTTAACAAGTCCTTTTTTAACTACTTTCAGGAGTTTGTGAAAATGATGATCTAGGTATCATTCGATTCGGAGACATGTAGACGATTTAAAAAAAAGGTGCTTAGAAAAAATTGAGGTTTTAGTCTTTGCAAGTAAATTAAAAACGTCTAATAAATTGGACTATTCTTTTAAAATTCATTTTAAAGATTTAACAAATATACGACATTAATGGAAAGGAATCTACTAAATACGTTTATGGCTCTGTAAAAACTTCACAAATGTCTATCCATAGCCAACTATGGGGTCAATATTATATCTGAAGTATATAAATAATATAAGTTGTAATATTATCTCATTGACAAAATTCTAGAATGTTTTTTAGGTCTGTAAGGAAAGATGCGAGAAAGCGGTTTTTAGATTAATTAAGCTTAACGTTGTTCAGTTCATGTTGGATGTAATTTGTTTTTGTCCCGTAATAACAAATTTCTTCTGGCTTATTTTTGGGTACGTAAGTACTGCCCCTTTTTGTGGCATAAAAATTCTAGACTAGTCTTCTATGTAACTGTATTTTTTCCATTAATCATTAAAATCGTGAAATTTCAGTAGTCTCGCCCTCGTTTCACTCAAGTCTCAATGGGGATCTGTTCATGGCAACCATGCAATTGATTTTTGCCAATATTCCCTCACTGCAATGTCACTGTCAATGTCACTGACAAGATAACTCGGTGCACGGCAGTTCCTCCATCAAGTCGAGCAAAGAAAACAACCAAAGTACCTATAGAACGTAATATAATTTATGGACTTCTATAACTTTGTTGTAGGAGCTTGAACTAACTGGGGACTGTATTTTTAGTGTCCAAGAAGAAATACGATGTTTAACTAATCCGCAAAATACACTCTATTTTTGTATCAAAGGGTACGGCAGTGCCCTACCAAGTCAAGCAATTCATGCCTTTTTTATACATTAATAATCTTGTATGTTCTTAAAATTATATTTATTACTTAGATAATTAAATACATTGTGTTTCCATGCGATCTCCATGTCAATCTATTTTTTTTAGAACAAAAGACTTTTATATTGATATGGTCACTGTGCGATATTCTCGGGTTAGCTAATTACATAATAACTTAATACAAACGGCCCATTAAGTAGGTAAGTAGGGACAGAATAAATTAAATGACTTGGATCATGGATCTCACATCTTTTTACGGTAGAAGAACTGAGTTCCGAGACTTGGTATTATTTACAAGTTTTGTTTTTGATGTCATTATCCTTTGTGACTAACAGTAGACAAAATTCTTAAATTTTGTCACTGACATGCTTACACTTCATTGCAAGAGTTGGCTTCTTTTACGGTTTATAACTTAATAGGATTGTTTTAAATGGAACAACCTTTATGCCATTAAAGTGAATTTCTAAAGACATAAAGCACTATACATAAGCTCAGAGGTTTGACGTCGCCAGTGATAGTTTTCGACAAGTTTCCGATCTTCTTAGACGCTACAAAGGCTTTGAACGTTAAGTACACAGCACTAAAAGTAGGGTAAATGCTAATATTGTTTCATAACTAAATGTGGGTTATAGCTTTGTTTTATGTTCTATTACGAGTAAAGTAGATATGTTTAAAATATCAAGGTTAAGTGTTTGTATATGTGTACAACGTCATATATTTAAAGAATAGATATGATAGGGGCTGAAGTTTACGAAGATTCTTTACTATGTATAATTTTGACTCCACTGCTCGATTTTGTTAAAAATTTTTAATTAAGACTTTGATATTATTATTTTTTTTATATATTAAATCAAAGTATCACGTGGTATTCAATTACTTCTCGTGTTACACTCACACTTCACTATAATAGTTAATATATGAAACTTTGTACCCCTCATATGATCATATTAAAAGTGTTGCTAGCAAAGTATTTGACGAATTATGTAAGAATAGTAGCAAAAAAAATTTGCTGGGAAAAAAATTAGTATTCTTCCTTTTAGTGGAGGTTATAAGCAGCTTGTTCCTGTCTGAAAAAAAACTTTACTTAAAAATTATTTAGTTAGGCTCACTGAGTATTACTTTTTATTGTATTCAGAGAAGTGATGTCGTATAGTAAAAAATGTTTAAAGTAGTGCAAGTATTTTCGTTTAGGTTATGGATTCACATCAATGTAATAATCGAACTGTGGATGGGCAGTGTCTTTATAACCTACTCTTGACTATCATTTTTATCTCTTATCTCATCTGAAATCAGTGAAACATTTTCAAGCAAAACTATCTTATCAGTAACACAAAGGCGTTGTCTGAAACTACTTCAGCGTAACTAAATGAAAAAAGAAACACTTGCTTAGATCACTAAAACGGAAGGAAAGCCCTTTGAGTGAAGATAATAACGTTTCAGGTGCAGACGTCGACGGGAAGCGAGACGGGATTTAGTGAGGCTTTATTTTCAAGGTGAATTTGTATGCGGTTTTGTCAGGTTCTCTGTTTGTATATTAGGAAATTTAGTTATCTATTACGTAAGTTATTGTAAGATTGATAAATTTAAAATATTTTGTAAGCAAAGATTTTTTCCTTCTATTTTATAAATAAAATTAGCCTAAGACACTCCCTATAACATCAGCTATCTGCCAGTGTGCCAGTAAGTCCCGTTCAAATCAGTCTAGCCGTTCCAGAAATTAGCCGGATCAAATAGACAGACAGTCAGATAGTTTTTTAAGTGTTTTTTTTGTATATTATTTAAAAAGTAGTTATTTTAATATCACAAATAGACCGTTCAATTTTATTTAAATGTACGGATTATAATCTTTATCTTCGCATAAACTATTTTATTTTTCATCTATATTATAAAAATGTTGCAATTGTAAAGAAGGAGATAAATTTTGTTGATAGGATATTAAAAATTATTTAAAATGACAGCGCCTTTGATTGCGTACTATTGGTTTGTTTATAGAAAATATTGGCTATCATAGTACAAATAAAATATGTTTATATGCGTATATTTAGTAGGGAATTAAAAAGTTTTTGTAATAATTTAATATATTAATATTGTAAGGTACATCAGGTACTGAATAACACTTCTTTATTGTAGGTTTACATAATGTCTAAAAATTTGTAGTGTCAATTAGTCAAAAAAAAAAATTATTGTTCACTATCAAAGTAATAATTCCGTGTGAGTTTCCAAGAGCAGAAAGCGAATCAGTGTTTCATGTATGTAGGCATGAAAGATTAGATGAACTGAACGACGTATTCGCATGCGGCTAATAAATCATATGAGTGCGGTTTTGATACCAGTTTCAATTTAACTTCAGCTCGGGTAACGTGACGTGACGTCACTCTTGTATTGTTATGAAAGGTTTGAATTAACGCGCTTATTGTTTTGTATAATAAATTGCTGGTTTGGTTTGAAATTACAAGTTTACGCATAAAAGTAAATATAATATAATTTGTAGCATTCTCTTTGATACTCTACTATCGAAATCTGAATCTAGATTTGTTATCTAGCGTGTTCTATAGTTGGATTTAGTGTCGATTGACCTTCCGTAGCTATTAATCAGTTAATTAAATTATCTGTTAAGTTTTATTTTAAAATTTACTTAAAATCACTGTATCTACTTTTTAGCTAATTATTAAGACGGACCTCGTATTCTGAATAAGGAGGTTTAAGATAAATTTTTAGACCTTGAGAATGAAGTGGTAATGGTGTGAAATATGAGGAAAGAATTAAACTATTTTTTGTAATTAGTAGGGTAAGAAGGCTCCTTTCGTTATTACAATACTCCCCCTCCGCTGCCCGAATCCTATCTTCATATTAAGTAAAAAATAAAATATCCCAGTTTACTATTATCTACCTAACCAACTTACTGCACATATGGTTTCGTACATAACATACGTTTCTTTTAACAGTATAGGCGTAGAAATCGCCACATAACTTTACGTCTGAGAAAAAATTGA
>JAOPUB010031431.1:0-11300 GCA_027564055.1 Neptis clinioides
ATAAAATAGCCGACTATTAGTGTATTATTTTTTTTAAATTAAGATTTATTATAATATACGAAAAAAAATTGTAGTTATGATTATTAAAAAAATCTATTTAATTTATATGCCTTTCATTCTTCTCCAATCTCAGGATATTTTTAGAATTTTTTGGACTGGTGGTAGAATTAAAAAAACTACGTGTTACACAGCCAATTACGATCTACTTCATTCGTGTGATGCTCCATTCTTATGGGTCGCAGCGTGATGTTACATAACCTTAAACCATCCTCGATAAATGGACTATCCAATACAAAAATAATTTTTCAATTCAAACAAACAGATTCTTCAACTTTATAATATTAGTATAGATATTCTTCACACGTCAAGAGGTTACAATTAACTTGAACAACCTTTAGTATAGATATATTACTCAGATATGAAATTTTTGCATAATACAGAATATGCAGAATGGTTTTTTCTGCTGAATCTCAATAAAGGTGGCCCCAGGTCCTATTTACAACCGATTAAAAACCTGTAGCGCATTTGCATACGAACGGTTATCGTGCATCGTTCCGACAAATTGAAGATTCGATTGCAATCTTACAAGGGTGATTTTATCTCTAGCTAACCTCGAGCTTGCACATATTTTTGTACAAACTACCTTTTGGTCAATGTTGCCAGAGCTCAACCGGGAAAAGCTACCGTTTAGCTGTAGGAGTAACCTTTATCGAAAGATTTGAAGAGTAAATAAAAAAATACAGGCATATTCCAAGATTATTCCAGCAATAATTTTTGCGAGGCCCTTTGAAGTAGACGAGCAATAAAAAAAATTAGTTTACTTATTTCTTGATCGATATTTTTTTCATTTAAAAAAAAACAATAGTTGAGCAAACAAAAATTTCACCCAAAATACAAAAGTAAAGTAACCTTTTGACTTTTGAATGCTGGTGTTACTGTGTATGGCTGTATAACCGTGTTTTGTGAAATCTATGGATTATGGATTGAAATTGGATTCTAAATTCAAATTTGCGTCTGGAAAATACAGATTTATTCAAAGATTTTGGATTACAGATAAGAAATACATTCGAAATTCAAATTATTTGAATTTGGCTTCTATTTTCTATCCATAATCCATAGATTTCGGTTTGAGAGTGATTATTAATATGGGCCGTTTGATGCCCTCGATTATGGATGCGTCTACATAAATAATAAGTTTAAATGACTTATAATGTTCAAGGTCTAACTAATAAGTGGTATCGGCGGAACTAGTAAATTATTATGAATGGACGCAATTAACCGATGGTAGATAGTTTTTTGCAGTGCCTTTGCTAGTTTATGACGTCTTAATATCTCATATCTCATATCTACGTAAATAAAATTATCAAGATAATCTATAATCGCACACACTGATCTCTATTGATACGAAAAAGATTTTTTTGGAAGATCATTTTATAATTATTTATGTTAAACATTGATGTCACCAATCAAATACTCGAGGGATAATTGTCAATTACAATAAAGTATCGACCGTCAAACAATTTAGATTGAAATACACGTTCAGCTGTAACCACAAATCCTAGCACAATGTTTGATATAAACCTTGTTTCTCATAACAACAAATATTATTTTATAATAGCACATGTTTAATATCAGCAAATATCATATTTTAGCGTCGAAATCCGACGTTTATTTAACGTCCCACCCACTAGTGTTGGTTATGGATTAAGTGAATTATTCATTCTATTTAGAATGACTACTAAAAAATATATTATTATTCTATATAATAGTTTGAAATTTTCTTCGGCATGAAATTTAGGAAGAAACTATTTCTTATATAAAATTATCGTTTCTGACGTATCAATAAATTGCTTTTATTTTCCTCGTATCATAGGCATAAACGTCATAAACGTACTCTATTATTCATATGTCTATAGGAAGTATACAGTATCCTCTGTTAATCTCCGGCACATTAGCATTCCCTATTGCAAAACAGTCTCATCAATTCGTTGTTTGTTGCAAATAATGTATTTATTAGAAATAAAATACTTTGAAATTAATCTCGCAATTAAGACTTAGAATTAGATGAACATATTATAATAAATTCTTAATGTATATTCTTGAGCAAAGCAAAATAAAATTAAAAATTAAGAAAAAATCATATCCTATCCTACTTCCTACTAATATTACAAATGCAAAAGTTTGTGAAGATCAATCATCTCACAAACTTCAGGCAAAAACTACCGATCGGAATTTGATAAAACTTCACACTAATATAATGTCTCATTCTGATGTATAAGCCATTATATATAAGCTATTATACATCAAAATATAGGCTACAATTTATAAAGAATTTGTGTAATTTAGCCATAATGTAACGATAAGTACAACCCACGCGAGCGAATATTATTAATAGAGCGTGTTATTATTAATCTAAATTAAATTCAAACTACAAAATTTATCACCTAATTAAATTACTGTTAGAATCATAATGCTGACGTATTAATAAGCACATAAAATAGATCAATATTATGGAAAGAAGGTAAAAAAAGGATAAATTAACAAACAAACTATTGCATTTATAACAACAGTATATACAACAGACGCTATAAACTCATAGCAGGTGTAAAGTTTCAGCTGGTTTTATATTAAATATCATATGACCAACCTTGTAATCTGTCATGTACGCACTTAGCACATCCATTAACTCTGAAATTATTTACGATGCTAATTACTAGATGGATTGTGGCTATTTTTAGTTCTACACTTAAGCTTATCAATATATAAATATTAATTTTAAGGGACAATGAATCTTTTCTGTCAGTCACAATCCCCAGGGGCACTACTTAGATTCCTATCATAACAGAGAACATAACGAGTTAAAGCTATATGGAATTATTATCTTTTACCTATTGCTGTGTACTGTACAGTTATATTACTAGCAATTAACTGTAAGCTTCGGTTGGGCTTAGCATTCAACAAAATGAACCGCACCTATACTATCTAGCCAATAGAATGTATCACCTACCCACACAATTTAGTTACGTACGCAAATGTAGCTACAATATTATTAAAGTCGATGTTACCTCGTCCTAGACGATATTACGAGTGGCGTACCGTGTGCCTCCCCATCTCCCCGTAATTAGGTTTCCTTCACATCAATACGGCAGGCTTTTAAGAAAAACCAATATATCCCGCTTCATATGTATCGGTTAATATCATAAATTTCCAATTTACTCACTTCTTGTAGCTTATAATAATATTAATATTGCTTCGGTAGGTCTAGGTTGATTTATTAAAATTTCAATTTGGAGTAGTCGGATTTTTATAATAAAATTATGAGATTCAATTTTATGTCTATGTCATGGATCTTTGATTTGTCAGCCATGTCAACGAATTTTCAACTTATAAACAAATATTCCAACAGAAACCGAAATACTACTTGGGGCTTGCGAACGCCTATTGTATACACGGTAACGCTCATCGTCATCATCATCACGTAACGAAAGGGTTTCAAAATCATCGTTATTTGTAGTTGAAGTATACTATATTACATATTATTTTTAAAATTAGGTTTTTACGTTAATTTCTGAAAAAACCGTCTCTGAATTTTTTTTAACTTAATTTTAAGAATACCTTTTTCAATACCTTTCAGCAATTTTATCATACTTCTCTAGCGAACCGTTAGCCAGAGTAGCAAGTAGTATACTTAACAAACATATATTTTCTGTGGAATATATATACATAAAATACACTTATATTTTACGATATCTATTCATAACACGAGCAATGAGTACTATCACAGAGTAACTGCGCCACTCACGCGTCCTAAAGCTGTTTGGAACAAGAAGCTAATAAGTCACTCGTAAAGGCTTTTATTGTTCCGATTTGATTCAATTAAATGTGTACAATATCCGACGAGATTGATTTCCATTAAAGTAACAAGAGCTGGCGCTGTTATGAGCCAGAATTGAAATCAATTCCTAATTTTATTGAGGTCTGAACCATTCAAATATAATATTTGATCGTCTCGGCAATGCAATAATTTGCTATAAAACTTATATTATACTAGCCGACAACCCCTTTTTTTAAAATGCTGCATTGGCATATATACATCCCAGTGCACTTAGTAAAAAGTGGTTTTGTAACATTACAAATAGACACTCCAATTTTATTTATTTGTATTGAGTATTGATAACTAGATCTGTTGAATTATATTATATACACAAAACCTATTCAAAAAATGTTCATTTATTCTGCAAGATTTATGTAGTAAAGTTTACAATTGTTGTTAGCAACAGTAATTATACGTTTATTGGTAAGAATTTCTCATCAAGTCGACGACATAAAATCTCTTTTTAGATAACGAACATTACCTAGAGTAATACAAGTGAAAGTATGGTAAAGTATACCATTTATTACAAGTCCTTATACCCCATTCGCCATAAAGTCAAAAGCTGGGTAGCACTAAATCTAATGAAGGAAAGAATAGCAGCAAAAAGTGCCGCACAGGGCTTCCCCAGATCAAGGCTTCCTGAATTCACGCCGGAGGAGATTAAACTTATACGAGGGAGCTCCGATTTCTTCGGATTAAATCATTATTATTCTCATTACACTTACAGGAATGATAGTGTATATAACATTAATGATGTTCCATCGTTTTTAGATGATCTTGATGTAAACACGTATGAATTACCAGAATGGATTATTGGAGAGTCAACCTTTACAAAGGTGATGACTATTTTAATATTCTTATTTTTATTATTTTATTATTCTAGGGTATTATTCTACAGTCACTATTTAATTTTTAAATAACATATGCGTTCAGAGTTTTATAAAAGAAAGCATTTATACTATGCCTTAATTAAATCATCTTTGAGTTCAAGTTTAAGATAGTTTGAAATTTTTTTCTATAAAATTTTTATACATCCAGTACCGGTCGGACCACTTATATTGGTAAAATATTTGTACACCTAAAATTAGAAATAACATCGATTTATATTTTGAATATGTTTAAAGCTTATTTTATATTTTAGCTAACACCGTGGGGATTTTATAAAGTGTTAACACAAATCAAAAACGAATATGGCAACCCTCCAATATACATCACAGAGAATGGCTTCGCATCACTTGGGGGATTAATCGATGACGACCGTGTCACATATTATAGAGGGTATCTATCAGCTGTGTTGGATGCCTTAGAAGATGGTAGCGATATCAGAGGATACACGGCTTGGAGTTTGTTAGATAATTTCGAATGGTTACAAGGATACATGTGAGTTACTATGTTTATATTGAGTTTAATATTTTTTATACTCTAATGTTAGTTAGTTTATTGATTAAAATAAACTGGTACTAGAGGTTGGATTGGTATCATTATCTAATATGTTAAATCTTTCTAACATTTGTATTTAGGCTACTTTAATGAAGGAAATCCTCCAATATCTAGTAACATTAACACTTTCTTTAATATTATGTTATTTTTCTTGATAGTGAACGATTTGGTCTGTATGAAGTAGACTACAGTGACCCGAATCGCACGCGCACGCCACGCAAGTCCGCATACGTTTACAAGGAGATTCTGCGCACACGCACCCTCGATTTAAGCTACGAACCTGACATGACCGTTCCTATAACCATTGATGAAGGACACTAATTTCATTATGATTAATATATGGATTTACTCATACTTATTAATTTTTTCTTTATGATTATTGCTCTTTGAACCTTAAAGTTACTAATCGTGAATTTAGCTAGTTGAATTACGTATGTTAAACATAATTTGGCTTATTTGTCATTATTCCTTTGGCAATTAGTAGTGAATTATGATCACTAAAATCAAAAGAAACTATCAAAAAACTGAAGAACGTATACAAGTGACTAAATAACTATAAATGTATACATAGATGTAGTAAAAACTAAATTTTTACTATCTTGGGTTATAAAAAGTTAATTAGATCGATTTACTATTTTTAAAGTCTATAACAACGATTTCAGTCTAATTCACCGCAAATTTGCGTCTGAAGAACAAGGATTTCTCACTAAATCTTATAATTCTAATTTTGTACCTAAGTGTTATCATTGACAATAGATACAAACAGAAAAAAAACGACCTTCCTAGATAGAGATTAACAGCGATATGTTGATTATTCTTGAAAAGTTCATACTACATTTATTGCTAAAGTGGATCATTTGCTGTTATCGATCCTAAAGGTTGCAGATGATTGTTGAAATCGGTAATTATTGAAAGTAAGCCATACTTATTTATTCGTTATTTCAATTAAACTTAAAAATAAGTAGTCAACATTTTTCAAGAGTATGATATGAGATATAAGAGTAAGAGTATAATAGTAAATATATTATTTTAATGATTATTTTAATGATTGTACAAAATGTAGTACACAGGACCGCGGGTAATTTCCAGGATAATATCAATTGTAAATGTGAAATATCCTTTATATTAAAATCTTTATAGTAATATCTTAAAGTATTATTTTATGGTATTCTACATTGTTATTACTTATGAATATTACGTATATTAATATTCGTGATAATTTTTATTTATGTACCACCAAAACATCGGAAACAATATAGAGATAAAGTCTGAAAGCGATATGCATCAATTTACGACAGATACGATAAACACAATAGACACAGTAGGATAATAAACGTGCCATGATGCTACTGCTAACTAGAATGCTGTAAGTAATATTCTTAAATATTTACGATTGGAAAAAATATATTAAAACTTGAGTTTAAATTATAAGAATGTATCCAGTGGTTTAGGTTAGGTTTATGTTGTGAAAATTTTCTGAGACTGATGATAAAAGCTCTGAAATAATAATAATTATTATTTTGACAACGTATTAAGGGTTTTAACTAGACGATCACATAGCTAATTAAATTATAACTGTTTTATTGATCGTCATGAGCACGCCGTCTTCCTATCTCAATTATTATATTTATGTATTATATTATATTAGGTAGGTCGATATAGATACACTAGCCAGGAACTTAGTCTAGCTATACAAAGAAGTAATGCTGCTAGCGTTTGGGGGAGCGTTGGGGGATCCCCACCTCTGTGCAGTAGGATCGACAATTTGTTTGATATTCATTAATTTTTTTGGGTTTTCCTTATTTAATAATTTTGGTATTTATCATGCTTTTCTTAAGAATTACTATTTTATAAAATGATAACTTGTGATTCATCTTGTTAGTGTAATTAATGATGCCGTACTTATTTGATGTAAAATAAATCAATACATACATATATATAACTTAGATTACTTTTATTTAATTACCTTAACTTAGATCACTTTTATTTAATTTAAAGATATAGAAAAGAGTTCCGTGAAAACATAATACATCTAAGCGAAGCGAGGTTCGAGCGGGTCGGTTACTATGTTTATAATATTGGTAAAGCTAAATACAATATCTAAGGCTTAGTGCATATTGATAAGAATCTTTTTCTTTATCTAGGAGTCGCCTAGACTTCTTTTTGCCGTGACCGTACAATTATCTAAAGGTCATAAGTTCAAACACCTTGTAGATACTCTATATTGTTGTATATACTAAATAGGATAACACACGATTGCCAATCAGTAATTTTCTTTAGATTGTACAATTATACTTTTCAGGCTATTATTTTACATGGTTTGTTATATCTTCGTTGAAAGCAAGTATACGTACGGGCACGAAACAAGAAAGTTTCCCGAAAGAATGCTGTTCGGCGCTGCAACTGCGTCATATCAAACTGAAGGAGCATGGAATGAGGACGGTAAATAAAAATTGATTAAATAAATACACAGACGTAACAGTCTAGTAAATTAAGGCTATAGTAACTTAACAAATTGACTTTCCAGGTAAATCAGAACACATATGGGATAGTCTCACTCATAAAAAACCTTGTGTCATCGCCGAATGTCAAACTGGTGATATTGCAAATGATTCTTATCATTTGTATAAAAGAGACGTGGAAATGATGAGAGAGCTGGGTCTAGACTTTTATAGATTTTCTATATCATGGACTAGAATACTTCCATCAAGTTTTCCAGACAAAATAAATGAAAAAGGAGTCACATATTATAATAATCTAATTGACGAAATGTTGAAGTATAATATTACACCTATGGTTACATTATATCACTGGGATTTACCGCTGAAATTAAACGAGTTAGGCGGTTGGACTAACCCTTACATTGTTGATTGGTTTGCGGATTATGCAAGAGTCGCTTTTGAATTATTCGGAGACAGAGTTAAATACTGGTTTACCATAAACGAACCACGGGAATTTTGCTATCAGGGTTACGACGACTTGCCTTTTCTTAGTACAATATCGGGTTATTCTGACTATATCTGCGCTAAAAACTTATTAATCGCTCATGCAAAAGTTTATCATATTTACGATAAAGAGTTCCGGCCAACTCAAAAAGGTTCTATTGGTATCGTTCTTAGTACATCTTGGTACGAACCAGAGAACGAAGATCATGCAGAAGCTGCAGAAGAGCTTGCTGAATTTGAGGTATATTTTAGTATCTATATAAAGCTATTAATAAATATTGAGTTAATTGATTTTTCTTTTCTTTTATCTTTTAGTGGGGTATCTACGCTAATCCAATTTTTTCCAAAACAGGAGATTTTCCACAAGTTATGAAAATCAAAATTGCTGCTAAAAGCATGGCTCAAGGATTTTATCGTTCAAGACTCCCTGAATTTACCCATGATGAAATAGAATTAATCAAGGGAAGTTCAGATTTTTTTGCTATGAACCATTATACCACATTATACAGAAACAATTCAGTCTATGGTATTTATTCATCGCCATCTTATTATGATGATATTGATATTGCAGTATATAAAGATAGTGAATGGGAAGGATCCGCTTCTAATTGGTTAAAGGTAAAATATTTCAAAAACTTATTTTGACTACTAATTTCATATCAAAATTGATATTTTTTTTCACTTTTATAAGGTAGTACCGTGGGGTTTCAACAAACTGTTAACAAAAATACGAGAAGAGTATGGTAATCCACCTGTTTTTATAACTGAAAATGGATACTCGACATTGGAAGGTCTAGATGATTACGATAGAGTTGATTACTATAGAAAATATCTAGATGCAGTTCTAAATTCAATAGAAGATGGTTCTGATATCAGAGTTTATACTGCCTGGAGTCTAATGGATAACTTTCAATGGTTGCAGGGTTACATGTAAGATAACACAGTTCTAAATATAGAATCAATTTCGTTTAAATATTCATTTGAAACGCCACTACACTATTCTACGGTGAACCTCAATTTTTAGAAATGTTTTAAGTAATTACATACAGGCAAATTGAATCAATTTTGGTAAGCCGTAAAAAATGTTGTATTAATTGGGTAAGCACCCATACTACGTGCCTACGCGAATGTTTAACTGAAGAGAATCTGCAAAATCAAAAAATGTATATCAAAGCATGATTGCTTATTTGGCAAAAAAAGCAATCAGGATTAGTCAATACGAAATAAAAGTGCCAAGTTATTTTATGAGTTGAATACATAAAATTCTTCCTATCCTTTGTTATCTAATGTTATGTTTTCTTTTTATAACTAGTTACTTTTTATACTAGTATTCAATAATATATTATTATCTAATATTTTGCATACGAATCATTTTCAGAGAACGGTTTGGTTTGTACGAAGTGAAAGTACGAAAGCCCTGAGCGAACGCGGAGTCCGCGCAAATCTGCCTACGTTTATAAAGAAATCTTGAAGACACGTTCACTTAATTTTGGTTACGAACCTAATATGAGCACTCCATTTAAAATCGATAATGGGCGATAATATAATTATTTTTCTCAAATTGAGAAAACCTTAAATATTTTACGAAGACCTATATTTCTTTAACTATATCAAAAGGCATATTAAATCAAGTAATGGACGTGAAAACGTTGCCGCTATTTAGTTGCGGTGTATATCACTTATCGGATAGAATATTAAAATCTACTTCTAATGAATAGTAACTTCGACGTTGTTATATATATAAAAAATTACATAAAAACTTATATTCCTCATCTATACTAATATTATAAAGCTGAAGAGTTTGTTTGTTAGAACGCGCTAATCTCAGGAACTACTGATTCGATTTGAAAAATTAATTTGTGTTGGATTGTCCATTTATCGAGAAAGCCTTAGAGTATAGGCTATAAAACATCACACAACGACCCATAGGAGCGGAGCATCACGCGAATGAAGTCGCGGGGGTCAGCTACTAGTACTACTATGTTTACTATTGTTTACTACTAGTAAACAATAGTTTGAAACAATAATGTCAAAATAGTTAATCATGTTCAATAAATTTGTAAAAATGATAAATAAATTATTGTGTGTTGTTGTGTTGTGTTACTGAAGTGTTGTTGTGTTGTGTTACTTCCTCACTTACCTTTGCATATACATCTTGTATTTCCAGCAAAAGTTGTGAAAAATCCATATACATGATTTTTGAATTTCTCTGTTATCCAATACATCTCGACGAAGCAATAATCCGCTAGTGTAACTAAGAGTGTGTGTGTGTCAGTACTGCCTGTTTACAGTAACGTAGTTTGTTTAGTATAGCTAAAGAGCAATATTTGTCAGTGCAATGTTTACAAGATATGAAAAGCGGCGGATATATTTCAAGCCGGCTAGAAGCGGCACGGGCGGTGAGGTAAACAAACGTAATTCAGCCTCGAGATATTAACATTCTACGGGGCTTTGTTTTGTAAACGTTATTTCAATATTTTTACGAATGCTTCTTAATAATGTTACTAAAATCCCTCCATAATAATTCTTATTTAATACATTTATTAATATTATTCATCAGTAGGCATTATGCAGCTTGACGAAAAACATCAACCACAAGTACAAACACGATTTTTGAAAACAATCTTAAACCGAGTTTACCAATATTTGTGTTATATATTGTTGAAATATTGTTTTAATTCCTAATTAAGAATAAATTGATTTATAAGAAATTTAAAAGCTCCAAGCCCATTCTGTATCATACCAGCATAAACATAAATGAGAACCAAGTTCAGTACAAAGATTATGCATCGTAGGCAAAGTTGTCTACTTACATCACGCAAATATCTAGAATCTACATGAGGGCCAAGTTTTATGTAAAAGTATTTTATTAATTATTTCAATTAGGTTTTGATTTAATCTCAAAATTTGAAATAATCGTACAGATCAGACGGACAAAAATATCAATTTATGTTCTATATCTTTTACATCCACACTATTATATAAAGAGGAAAGATTTGTTTGTTTGTTTGATGCGAATAGGCTCTGAAACTACTGGACCG
>JAOPUB010031441.1:0-11297 GCA_027564055.1 Neptis clinioides
GGTGTTTAAATAAAATTATAATCTTTATACCTACATCACGAAGATTGTAGCGCAACCGAACCGAACTAAATCTTACCGAACCGAATGGAACTAACAGAACTAACGAAAGAACCGAACCCGAACCGGAACCGGAACCGAACCCGAACCCAATCCAAAACAATTTAAACCAAAAAAAACGACTTATAGATTTCGAAGTATGGCAACACTACACCACCTACATAACGCGAGGATAGTGTAGCTTCCTATCAGAGAAAGAATTTTTGAAATTGGTGCAGTAGGAACAAAATGCCGATGACTTATTGTTTTCATAGCATGGCAACACTGTACCACCTATATCACTCAGACATAGTGTAGTCCAAATTACAATATTTCCACTGTGTTACACTTATATGGCCATATCTTTTTAATTATTTTTTTATGGCAACATCCCATAGCCAATGTTACCCAGAAAGGACGCAGCTTTAGATCGTCAAAAGAATTATTAAAATCGGTCCAGTCGTTTCAGAGCCTATTCGTATCAAACAAACAAACAAATATTTCCTATTTATATATAGTAGTCTTTATAAATAGTATGGAAGTGTGGATGTAGATGGGGAAATGCTAATGTAATTAAAAAAAAATACTTTAGGAGAGATTTGGGAATTTCCTGAAACTTCCTAGGTGCATTATTACTTCTCAGTCTCGTCAGATCAGATCAGCCAGAGAATGCTACGTAATTATTTAAAGTATTATTTTTACAGCTGCTAACTAGGCTGAGCGACCTCAACGATTCTCCTCAAGTCCATGGAATTATAGTCCAAATGCCCCTGGACTTTACGAGCAATATTGACTCTCATCTCATCACAGACGCAGTCTCCCCGCACAAGGATGTTGATGGGTATGCTATTTTAAGGGTATCAAGATTTAAAATGAGTTTTGTCCTCTGTTTTTAGTCATGTGTGCTAGATATTCTAATCGTTTTAGGTTCCTTGAAATATAAGTAATACATATAAAACTAAATATTTAAAAAACATTATTGTAAGTACCTTTTATAACTATTTTTTTTACCAAGAAGCAGTTTTATCAAGGTTTGTGGACATTGACAAAATTTTTATTAAAATCAATACTGGCAACGGTGACGTAGGTAATTCAAAAGTTGAAATGGATATTATATAAAATAAATATATTAGCTCTTGTGAAGTCGTGATTCTATGATATTTTATATATTATAGATACAAATAAAATTATTTACAAATATGATCTCATTAGTATTTAGTATTATCTTAAAATACATAATCTCCGGTATTATACATTTTCCTTAAGAATTCTTTTCTCTTATTGTAGTAAAACCTACTTTCTAGGCTTCGTACTTAGTTTGTTTGTGTGAACATTAAAAATAGCTCATTAATAATGATAGATTTTTTACTCATGTGACCAAAAAAAATAAGTCTATTTGTTACGACGGTCGCAATTGTTATTTCATAAGGCTATCTATACATATTAATAAAAAATGTAAGGCATCGAATGTCTGTACATGGAAGATATCTCAGAAATTTTAATGCAGGGAGTCATTATAACACCTATAGAAGCTAAAATATTTTTTTTTAGAATTTTTGGCTGTCTGTTGGTATCTTTGTACGTGCATGACGCTAATACGGCTGGACCGATTTTTACGAAATTTGGCATCTTTTACGCTGACTTAGAAAATAGGATACTTTTTATCCCGGAAAAATATATGGAACCTGTAGGATAGATGAGTGCTGTTCACACACCTTAATAGATCCGAACGAAATTTGGTACACATATAGTTTGTAGTCTGGGTTATCACATGAGATACTACTTAACCCGAAAAAGGTACAATTCCTGTAGGATACAAGGGTTCTATTCATATACCTTAAAAGATCAATAAGCGAAATTTAGCGGCTAGTTATTAACTAAAAAAATAAATAAATGTGTAACAGTATTTATAAAAATTCTGCAAAAGTTCTTATACAGAGAGAAAAATATCTGAATATTTGAGAAAATATTTATGCAAGTATTATATTAAGTATAATTACCTAACCATTGTTGTACAAGTCATGTCCTCTTGTCACCAGTGGAGGCGATCAGACGTGGTGTTACGTTTTTTTACATTTTTTCGCGCTACGGCTCTATGGCATCCTGTTATTGCATATTATGGTAGTTACGTTGTGTGGTTTTAGCGTAGGTTACTACAACTACAACATGACAACAAGTAATAAACTTGTAAACGTTTTATACTTCATACTAGCTATCTGCCTCCGCATCGTGGATTGTGATTGATCATTAGATTCTTCGCTACGAAAATACATTATTGTTTTGAGGTTTCTTCAACATCCGATGAGTTACTTAGGGTCAAAAATATTATAGATTATCTTTTTTTCAGTTTGAATACTAGCAACGAAGGGCGTGTTGCTCTCGGTGATATGTCAGGATTCATCCCTTGCACGCCAGCAGGATGCATTGAGCTGATCAAACGTACTGGAATCACATTTTCTGGAAAAACTGCCGTAGTCCTCGGCAGAAGCAGGATAGTTGGTACACCAGTAGCAGAACTTTTGAAATGGGAACACGCTACGGTTACTGTTTGCCACTCGAAGACTAAGAATCTGAGTGAAATTGTGAGTTTAGATAAGAATTTTTTTCTTTTGAATTTGTGAATTGAAGCTTTTATTTATCGATTAGGATATCCATTGTCTATGGAATCAATGTTTGGGCAATAGATATTTTGGGGCAAATTTACTGATTCATTAGAATCGTTTTAAATATTGAAATTCCCAATAAGTTCGAGGTTATTATTATTGGGCATACTGATATTTTTCTTGCCACGAATTATTTGATTGAAACTGATACTCTTGCTATACTGAGTAAATCAACCGAAATTATCTGTAGATTTATATCATTCATCATTTATTTGTATCCAATAATAATATTTAGTTGTTAAGTTTAAACAACTTCTCAATATAAGAAACCATTAAGTAAGCATTAGTAAATCATATACTACATATTATAAAATATATTTAGCTAATTATAATTATGAGTTCTTAATTATTTCAATTAAAAGTTTCTTAATTGATTATTTCAGACTAAAACTGCTGATATTTTAGTCGTGGCGATAGGCAAGGCTGAACTAGTTCGTGGCTCCTGGATCAAACCGGGAGCTATTGTGATCGACTGCGGAATCAACCCTATTTCTGGTAATAATTTAATTTCACTGTGTTGTATTAATTGATTTTATAATATAAAAGTTTAAGATGTTTTGCAAAACAGTCATAATAACATTCCTGGCAATGCTGATCGGTAAAGATACGTATAAATTCGACTGTAAAGGTTTGATAAATCGGTAAACGTTTACAACTTAACTTCCCAAATATTTTACTTGACACTTGTTTGTATATTGTCAATTTTTATTCAATACACAAACCAGCGGTATTTTACATTTGTTTTTTTTTTAATAGATTTATGAAAATAGTGAATTATAAATATGTACTTACTTGTAAGAAGAATTCTTTTTACATACCTAATATTTTTATATCATATAATTGTTATTATTAATAATGTATTTATTTTTTATATCATGCACTGATATTATATTTTCCAAAATGAAGCCATAACACACAAGACAATCCCAATTTTCTATGTTAGAATTGTGTTTGCTTTAACGGTCTTTAATGAAATGTTGTTGTTTACGCGCTAAACAGTTAAATGTTTACACAATATTTGATTCTCACAATGAAGAAATGTGCGGTAAATTGTCATTATTTGCCGGACGCAGACGTGGATATTGTTAAAAATTTAAAATTGTTATCAGTATAATGGAAAAATTATGTAATTTCCATTAAATTACCTGAAAGTATTTTAGTTTTACTTGTGATTGTGTTTAGTGAGTCTTCAACTATTTTCTGTATTTTGGGTTAAGTAGTAAACCTTGAATTTTATTTTTTATATCTAATGAGTACAGTACAGGGGGTAAGATATATATAAATATCTGACTTTTCCCAAGATGTAATAATTATTAGAAGTATCTACGATATTTTAATGATTTCTATTTGTAATGAAATTTCTATGATAGCACAGATTGGATAAAAGTAAATTACCGTAACCAAAAAAAACATTACATTGCTTTATTTAGAATGCCTGTCTAAATTATAGTTGTTAGCAGATTATTTAATGTCTCTAGATTATCAGCTCATAGTCCTTCGACTATCTAACAGATTCATCAAAAGCCAGTGGCCAGCGCTTAGTGGGAGACGTAGCGTATTCTGAGGCAATTCAGGTAGCGGGCCACGTGACCCCAGTCCCGGGGGGAGTAGGACCGATGACGGTGGCTATGCTTATGCGAAACACGGTGCTGGCTGCTCGCAGGCAACTTGATCGCGTTACAGCGCCGAAATGGCCGTTGCAGACACTTCGGCTGAATACACTCACACCTGTGCCTTGGTATGTACTTTCTTAAATTGTATGTAATTTTTTAAATTGCATATTAAAATATATCAGGATACTGAATACAAATGGTTTATAAAAATAATGAAATTTATATTTTATATTTCCGAGACTTAAATGAGTATGAGTTTTTTTGCATGAACTAAGCGAGATTTAGAAAACGTAGAAACTCATCACTTGCAGGTTACAGGTTTAAGTTGCGTTTTCATTTTTGCTCTTTCTAGGGAAATTTGTGAGCATTTTGAGGGTTGCTTCATAAATAATGTCTTAGTGGCTTCTGGTAAAATACGAAGTCTTCATGCATCCTTATGAGCTGGGAATTACTTACTTTTGTTATTATTTATTTGAGTATTACACGTTTATAGAGTTAATAATTAAAATTCAATCACAAATTCCACTATTTTCTAGTGATATAGTTATTGCAAGATCCCAAACGCCGAAGCATATTTCTCAATTAGCAGAGGAAATTGGATTATTCCCAGGAGAGGTATCGCAATATGGAAACACTAAAGCGAAAATATCGCTCTCTGTTTTAGACCGCTTGAAAGATCAACGAGGAGGCAAATATATTGTGGTCGCTGGGTAAGTTTTTAAAATATTAAATATCTGATTAAAATTAGTACGAGTAAAATATTAGATTGGTCAAATTTATGAACAAGTCGGTAAAGCCGCCTCCGGCCAGCCACTTTCACAGTTTTAGTCGACGACATGTAATAAAAATTAGGGAAATATACATCAACATATGTGACAGTCAGTTCACAAATAGCAATGATGTATTTTTAATGTAATTTTACAGTTTTCGTATTATTTATATATCGGTATTACATTGCGTCTTCTTAAATTTTACAATCCTATATTATCGAAAAGTAGATAGATACCTTACCTAATATATAACGTTTCCTATTTGATATTGAATTTTAACTTAATAACTTTTTGCGTTTTTATAATTTTTTTCTTCATGTAAGAATATATACCTAATATCAATACTTGTGCTATAAAAACCCTGTGCTGTAGACGGCTAATACAGACTTGTGTTCAATATTAATTTCAAAATTTTATAATGGGCCATGAGTCATAACCTACAGATGTAAAGGTTTTTTAGTGACGTAGCGACTCACCCATGCGATAGTAAAAGTTTACTGATTTTCGGCCATATCTCTATTCATTTAAGTATATTTATTATTTCCAGTATTACCCCTACTCCTCTGGGTGAGGGTAAGAGTACGACTCTGTTGGGACTTGTCCAAGCTCTGGGCGCTCACCGTGGTCGCAATGCTTTTGCCTGTATGCGCCAGCCCAGCCAAGGGCCAACTTTTGGAGTCAAGGGAGGAGCCGCGGGAGGTGGATATTCTCAGGTGCAATAATATATTAAATTCCGAGTTGTTACAGCTAGAAATAAACGTAAATGGTAAATTTATGTTTAAGTTTAAATAAAATTTTGGCTCATTTCTTACAAAATACGGCTTCATCAGTGTTTCATCTGTATTGATTGTTCTCATTGTTCTTTTCTAACAATCTGAAAACATATGTGGTGTAACAAATGGTCGCTCGCTATAAACTCAATAAATAAATGTATAGGTACAAACGCTCAAAATAATATTTATTTCCATGCATTTTTTTGCACACACAAAGGTTATTCCAATGGAAGACTTCAACCTACATCTCACGGGTGACATACACGCGGTTACAGCAGCAAACAATCTTTTGGCAGCTCAAATGGATGCAAGAATATTCCACGAGTTAACACAAAAAGACGGTCCATTGTATGATCGCTTGGTACCTAAGATAAAAGGTGTCAGAAAGTTCTCGGGAATACAGTTAAGGCGACTTAAGAGATTGGGTATCGATAAAGCGGATCCTGATTCCCTGACTCCAGAAGAAAAGACGAAATTTGCCAGATTAAATATTGATACCAATAAAATTATGTGGAACAGAGGTAATTAAATTTTAATTCTCTCCCTGAGTGAATCTATTTAATAAATTCTATTTTCTATGTAATAAAATATAGGGTTTGGCATTTAATCACTTATTTATATTTCAGTGGTGGATTTGAATGATAGATATCTCCGAAAAATTACAATCGGTCAGTCACCAACGGAAAAAGGTTTCACGCGGGAAACTAGCTTTGATATTTCAGTGGCTTCAGAAATAATGGCAGTGTTGGCTTTAGGTAAAGACGTTGATGATATTAAAGATAGGCTTGCTAACATGGTGGTCGCGTTGGATAAGAGCGGCAACCCCGTCACTGCTGATGACTTGGTTAGTAGTAATTTTATATAGCCGACCTTTTATTGATTTCTGTTTTTACTTCGTTAAGTATAGAACATTTATTACATAGGGTATGACCGGAGCGTTACTGGTTCTACTAAAGGATGCGTTTGAGCCAACATTAATGCAAACACTAGAAGGTACACCTGTATTAGTGCACACTGGACCTTTCGCCAATATCGCACACGGCTGCTCGTCTATCCTGGCTGACAAGATAGCAATGAAACTGGCCCGCGAAGATGGTTATGTTGCCACTGAAGCTGGCTTTGGATCCGACATTGGTAAACCGAATTCTCAGATAATAATGTTTTTTTACAGTTGTTCCTTACTTATTGGAGTAAATATAAGTGTAAATATCTTCTGTTATATATTTATTTTCTCTCAAAAAATATGCTTCATGCTCCGCCGATAAACAATACTTTATATGAGAGATTCTTCACTGTTTATGACACAACTATAATGTAAAAATAGTATTTTTTAATAAACTTTCTTTTTCAACCTGTTAATTTTACTAAAGGTATGGAGAAATTCTTCGACATCAAATGTAGAGCTAGTAGCGACACGCCACACTGCGCGGTCATCGTCAGCACAGTGCGCGCTCTCAAGATGCACGGCGGGGGACCAACCGTCAGCCCGGGACTTCCCCTACACGATGTTTATGTACAGGTATTTTCTTCTACTTACATGTTTTATTACTGTTGGTGTAATTTAATGAATGAAAAATGTTCTTTATTTTTTAGGAGAATTTGGAGTTATTAAGCAAAGGCTTATGCAATTTGGGCAAACATATAAGCAATGGTAACAAATTCGGAGTGCCTGTCGTTATCGCTATTAACCAGCACGGGTAAAATCTGATTCTTATTTGAAACTCAATTATTTCTTTTTCGTTGACTTTGTAACGTTATTGTTTCCTCTTCTGAAATTGTACTATCATCATCATTTGCAATTTAATAAGACCCCACGGGATAATGTTATATTTATTGCCGTAAGCGCCTAAGTATTTTAATTTACCAACAGTATATTGAGAATTAAATCTTCTCGTTAAATACGTGGTAAATTGCATCCGTACAAAGCCGGGGATGGGTCGACTAGTAAATCACTCTTAGCCTTAAATGTTATGGGATATATCAAAACAAAACTGTTGTCCAAAGGGCATATCCATTATCCAATAATAATTTTTACAAAAATGTTGTTATTTCAAAGGAAGAAAAAAATGTCCTTTTCTTTTGGCACACCCTATGCCTATTGCATTTATATCTAGCAAGTTTTTTTTTGTTATCAGTAACGATACCGCAGCTGAGCTTAACATGGTTAAGGAATTTGCGCTTAAGAACGGCGCGTTTAGAGCTGTCGTGTGCAACCACTGGGCTAAGGGAGGTGTGGGAGCACTGGAGCTTGCGGACGCAGTGATTGCTGCCTGCGATACTCCTTCACGATTCAAATATTTATATCCACTAGAAATGCCACTTCAGGATAAGATACAGAAAATTGCTACGGAAATGTATGGAGCTGGACAGGTCGAATATAGTGATGAAGTATTGGAGAAAATAAAAGTTTTTACTGGCAGAGTAAGTTTGCATAAACATTCTTATTTATAATATTAGTACGATTCACTTTACTGTTTATTAATCGAAACGAACTCAGACAGCTTTGCATAGCAACTAGCAATATATGACTAAAACGATAAAATAAATCTAAAACGATAAAATTAGGTTACCTTAAATTTTGCGGCCGCTTGTTACTTGTTAAATGTTTACTTATCTTATCGTCATAACATATTCTCTAAAAATTGCTGGCAAACAACGTTGATATACCAGGTGTTGACTGTTTAAAGTTATGAAATGTCATTTAATACAGCATCATAATATTATATTAACTACAAATATTTTTTAATGAATTTTGCCTATATACTCTTACCACGTGAGTGGACAGGTTATAATACATTTCCCCTCTGACGCTGGGAGAGCAACTCGTAAGAGGTCAGTAACCCAGCACAACTTGGTGGTAGGGGATCTTTTCCCCGAATAGCTTGCAACCACCAGTATGCGAATCCGGATATATTTGACATGTTCCTGTCAAGCCCATGTGGGCCAGACTTACCCTTGCCCTTCCTATCCATATATAGTTGATGTTATAGTTCTGGTGGACTCTGTGCACACACTTAGGGCCCAGTGAAACCGTAGTATCTCTTCATTCTCCGTTGTCCTTTCCATCATGGTGGCAACGCGTCACCAGGCAAGATGCAACTTTTCTTGACAAGTGTCTATCTTGTACGTGCGAGGTGTATAGGCAACGTGGCCACTTTCCATCAGGTGGACCGTCTGCTCGCTTGCCCCTTATTTACCGTAAAAAATACTTCTAAAATAGTATTAGTATCTATGTCGTTTTATAGAGCAACTTCGAAATGTTGCTCTATAAAATGCTAAATGTGGTGTGATCGCTCCATTATATACTTCAGAGATACAATGCAAACATGTGATCGGTTATAAATAAATGACTATTTGATTTGCAGGGTTACGACAAGCTTGCGGTATGCATGGCCAAGACCTCAAACTCGCTCACTGATGACCCGAGTGTGAAGGGCGCGCCCACGGGTTTCCCGCTGCGTGTCAACGACATCTTCGTATCAGTTGGCGCCGGCTTCGTAGTGCCGATGGTTGGCGAAATATCTAAGATGCCAGGCCTCCCCACCCGCCCCAGCATCTATGATATCGATTTGGATACCAAAACTGGAGAAATTCAAGGGCTTTTCTAATGTTATATTTTTTTTGTTTTAATTGTATGTGTAATGTATAAATAATGTTAATATTTTATATTTGAACATCTTATATTATTTTTGTTATTATAAAAAAGGTGTTATTAAAGCAGCAAATTATATTTTTAATACAATTTTTTTACTTTTAACATAATCACTTCAGTCGTGGCCTAATTAAGAGGATTGGTCAAAAATGGTTAATTATTATCTTTATTACTTCCTAGAAGTTTTAATAGTCTCTAAATCAAGCCATTTCTACGGTTTAAATTGTGAAAATTACGTTGTAAATTAATCAACAAAATGCTTTAAATTTTCTGCAGAGACATCATCTTTTTCACACAAATATATTGCACTAAAAACAAGTGTTTCAAAACAACAATACCTAATCTATACATAATAATAAAAATGTAAGGTATCGAATGTCTGTACATGGAAAATATCTCAGAAATTTTAATGCATGGGGTATTTTATAACACCTATAGAAGCCAAAACTATTTTTTTTAGGATTTCTGTCTGTATCTTTGTATGCGTATCACGCTGAAACGGCTGGACCGATTTTCATGAAATTTGGCGTACAAGCATCTTATAGGCAGACTTAGAAATTATTACTTTTTATCCCGGAAAAATGTGTAGTTTCTGTGGGATAGATGAGTACTCTTAATAGGTACGAACGAAATTTTGCATACATATATCTTGTAGTCTGGTTTATCACATATCTTTCTATGGAAAAAGTTCATTTCCATAGAAAGATTTTATTCACATACCTTAATAGATCGGAATGAAATTTTGTTCTCACATAGATAGTAACCTGAATTATCACACGACATACTTTTTGTCCCAGAAAAAATCCTGTATTCCATCCCACAAAGATTTTATCCACATGTCTTGATAGATTAGTAAAGAAAGCGTATAAACAATTGACATTTAATGTAGTAAAAATCAATAATCAAAAATGTGATTGTACTCTGTTAAATAAACAGTTGGATTAGCTCTCCGCCCACTATCAATAAATCTCTTAAATGTGAAGAGTCAATTTCATCGTCTACAATTATTCCATAGATTATTATGAGTGTTAAATTTTAATCTACGCTTAAAATTGTCTAATTTCTCGTGTTGTTGGTAGCATTGTCAGAGGTTGAATAGATACTAAAAATTAGACATTACAACTTGGAGGGATACTCAGTGGCAGAGAGCCTGCTTCAGACTACGAATGTACTAGGATTAAATCCCCCGATACTTCGACGCGTCCACTTTCCATCTTTTGTGTAATTTTTAAGTATAAGATTAAATTAAGCTTCAACTTAAACTAAAATTAATAAGATTAAATTAAGCTTTAACTTTAACAACAACACTACTTTTTCTGAAGTAGGTCTGAATACCTATTACTATTACTATTTCTTGTGAAAAGTTTTATAGATGTCCTAAATCAATAGTTTGTCGCTACAACTAAGTAGCGCCATCTGCGTACTTAGTACATGCAATGCCATCTAGTGACAGTTATGTGGAGCTTGTTTGAAGTTGTAATTTTTAAATTTTAAAAATGTAGGCACATACACAATATTTTTATAAGTTAATAGCTGGCCCTGCAAACGTTGGTTTGCCATAAAAATAATTAAATTACAAAAATGGCTTTAAAAAAATTACGGTTGTATGTATTCTTTAATAAATAATATTATAAAAAAATAAAAACAAAAACAAAAATTTCGTCCAAAAATTATAAAAAAAATTTAAGAGTGAAGAACCCTTAATACTTAGGGGTATGAAAAATATATAATAGCCGATTCTCAGACCTAGCCACAAGCACTAATGCTCAGCGTCAATAGCTGTTTGAGAC
>JAOPUB010031450.1:0-11297 GCA_027564055.1 Neptis clinioides
GGCAATATTTTACATTATTGAAATTTTAGTAGGGATCCCTATTTTTGCTAGTAAAAAAATATAGCCTATATTACTCAAGGATAATGTAGGAATTCTAATGATGAAAGAATTATCAAAATCCTTTCAGTATTTCTGAGTTTATTCGTTACAAACACAACGTTTCCTCTTTATAATGTTAGTGTAAGTAATTCTTAACAAAATTCTTATATCTCTTGAATTATGTTTATCCTCATCTTCATCAGGGACAGTCCAACCCCCCTATACCCAATAAAGACAATAACAATAAGTGAGCACAACAATTATTACTATAAATAGATTTTTATTGCAATACAGGAAACTACAGCCATTATTATGCAAGCGCAGACCTTCGGGGCGGTCGCACGTTTTCCTCTTACTCGTAAATTACTATTAACTGCTATCACTAATGGGAAGTGTGGATTTTACCTTGGATGGTATTCACTTATCTTTGCCTTTGTATATATTTTCAAAGTCAATCAAAGGTTACGTGCTTCAAAAATTCGGTGATCCATACATGTGATGGATTCTGCAATTTCCTCTAAGGTTTTAGGACTTATCTTTCTTTGATGATTTGTTGCTGGATTGCTTGTCATACTTTATAGGAATACTTAGGTGACACGTTGAAACGTCAGTAACTCAGTGTTTCAGGCGTTGGACTCATGAACACAATCGATATGTCGTGAGTTTAAATCCCAATCATCGGACTACTGACGTGGCCCACTCCTAACAAAAGCATTCCAGAGTACTTGGATGATAAAGTTTTTAACCATTTTATAGTAATAATATGAATTGGTGATCCAAGTAAAATTTATCTATCTAATATTGGGAGATATGTCGGGACATTGTCAACTTAATAACCATCTATTTACTACAGACTTGACAGAAAGTCCTATGTGTAGGGGATGCCTATAGGCAGAAGAGACGACTGCACACGTTGTACTAGAATGCGTGGACGTCGCTACACAACGGGCACAAATCCTCAAGAACATGGAAGGATGCTTAGTATAACAGGCCATTCCTACACGCATAATCTACCGAATTTGGGTCCAAGTACGGAAACAGGAGCTCACACCATACCATCCAGGTAAAATTGTATCTTATCTAAATTTCAAACCAAGTTCTAGCCAATCAAAGGAAGACTTATCAAACTAGAAGTTAAGAGAAATAGGTGCTGCTAACACACATCTTGAAATATTTTTAATGAACTAAGCTGAAAGTAAGTAAGCAATCTAAACCCCTATCTACCTGCTGTTTGTAATATTGCAAATTTAACAAATAATAAAAATATATATTTTAATAATGATCAACACAATATTGCCGATACTAAAATATGGTTACCGAGCCAATAAAGCATTATCATCAATAATAATAAACCTGACATTATAGGCAAAAATAAAATCTGCTTTAAAATATATTCAGGTACAATTAAGGCTATAAATATTTATATTAATTTAGCGACACCTTCTGATGACATTTTATATATAAAACTTACGGGCTTATACCATCTAAAAAATTTTGGGAAGTTTGATGTTCAAATCAAAATGTCCAGAGTTAGCTCCTTTTTGGACCTCCCGATTTTACTAAGTTAACAGAAGAAAAATATCAAGAGGATACCTGAGGAATCCTTCTTCTTCTTACTTTTATTACATGATAATGATGATGATTTTGATTCTTTACAAAATATAGAATAATTTTATTCCATCCATCTGCCATGATTTTTTGCTGATACAACAATTTATAAATGACTCAATTAAAAAGAGGAGAAATTAGTCATTACAAGTTGAATAGTCATGTTTATAGTATTAAAAATAAAACAGGACCCGCAGAAGAATTAGATAATCCTGAAGATGATCTATTAAGATGATCATTTAATGACTTCTGAGCATTTCGTTACTAATTTCGAATTTGTTTATATTGTGATAGTAATTTTAAGCAACAGAGTAGCAATAACTGAAAACAAAACAAATGTCTATCCATCTGTACATGACATTAGCAATAAAATATTTCTAAACAATGTAATCGAACACGTACGTTATGCAATTATAAACTAAATAGCGAGCACGAGCAACTCCACGAGGAGAGTGCACGTTGCACTCCGCGTGCTCGATAAGATGCACTTGTTTAATACTGGACTGAGATTGTTGAGACTAAGATATATTACTCATAAGGGGACGGGTTAGAATACGACTCAACTCTGTCGCTGGGAGAGCATCTCGTAAGAGGCGATTAACCCACCACCCCTTGCAGGTCTGTTTCCCGGCTGGTTTGCAACTACCAGCATGCAAATCCAACCGCAAATTATGACATGTTCATGAAACCGTGGCATTATTCTGTTCATTCTTTTTCCTTTCTATTTCTTCTATATGACAACTTATCGGCAAGACAAATGCTTCTCTCTTGTATTGCCTAAGTACATGGGTGTCGGTGGTCACTTACGATCGCTATGGTTTTAGTGGACTCTGGACGCACACTCAAAGTCCACTGAAACCGTAGCATTATTCCGTTTATTCCTTTTCCTTTCTATTTCTCCTATATGACAACTTATTGGTAAGACTCTGGCCGCACACTCAAAGTTCACTGAAACCGTAGTATTATTCCGTTTATTCCTCTTCCTTTCTATTGCTCCTATATGACTTATCGGTAAGACAAATGTCTCTCTCTTGCATTGCCTAAGTCCATGGGCATCGATGGCCATTTACCATCAGGTGCACCGTCTATTATCAAAATGTTAGTGTGATTAGACCAATTTATCTCATCGTCATCATCATTAACGTCAGTGACTATGTTTGTAATCAATATATGGGCATCATCTCTTATTTTAGCTGAAAATGATGTTCTTATATAGTATAGTCTCACCTACTATGTTTATAGATAAAAACAAGCCACTTACTTATTACAGATCCCTTTGGAGCTCCTATAAGTGTTCGGAGATCCTAGAAGCCGATGTGTACCACTTCTGGAATTACCGATACATTTGAAATCTCAAAAAAATCTCTTCAGAATTAGATACAACATAAAATCATCCAAAAATTAATGATATAGTAAAAACTACATTTTTGATTGTTGATTTCCTAAGTTACTTAACTTTGGTCCAGGGATCAGAAAATTTTAAACGAAAATAAAAACTTCATGTTTGTTTGAACGTGCTAATCTCAGAAACTACTAGTCCGAATTGAAAAATTATTTTTGTGTTGAATAGTTTATTTATCGAGGAAGGCTATAGGCTATAAAACATAATGATGCGATCTATAGGAACATAACGTGAATGATGTCGCGCGGGTCGGCTAGTAGATTAATAAGTATATTATTAAGTAAATACTTTACAAGAAGATAATTATTACATAACATATATTTACAATGTCATATAACACATAAACCAGTAGAAAGATGCACTCAACTGCCTTGGCTGATAAGACACTAACATGTAGACAATATAAACATCAAACGGTAGTCATTGACTAGTAATTAGTTGGTTGTAGATGATGACTCTGAAGTAAACTAACATCATTGCTCATTAGACACGATCTAACTATTTCCGACTGTTTAGAATTATATTTACCTCTTCAAGTCTACTGATATCCTAATTTATACTAATCGTATTGTAAAAGACACGTTGACACGTACAGCGCCATCTATTGGATGCTTACTCCAACTAAATAATAAAATTCTAAGTCCTTTCTTCTTGATAAATATTTAATCTAGATTGAGCATATTTAGCATAATCTTCAATACTTAATACTAAGGTTTTGGATTGGACTGCGTATTAATAATTTTAGATAGATAGATAAGCACTGTTGTTTGCAACAGAAGACATAAAGGACAGAAAAAAAAAACAAGAATATCAAAACTAAAACAAATACAGAGAGCGGTCTCATTGCTAGTATAGCAATCTCTAACAGACAACCTTCGGTAAGAGGAGTAGGAAATTTAATAATCTAGACCTTTTAAATATACACAAAATCCATAAAAATAAGTATCCTTTTAAATAAAATGTATAAGGCAGAAATAACTTATTTATAATTTCCAACTAAAACAATTGATTAGCATTTTATATACAACTGGCCGAACCACGCGATTTATTCGCTTGAAGCTCTGCTCCTATGAGTCATATCGTAATATATTATAGCCTATACTCTTCGAAAATTTGACAATCCAACAAAAAAGAATAATAAAAAATGCTTTATATATATTATTCAGTCTTTATTTCATAAAGTTAGTTTAGGTACTTATAAGATATTGAAGTTTTTTTAACCAATCTGTAGTCCAGTATAAATAATAAACTCCCTCCTAGATATATATCTAGATATAGAGATATATAGTATAAATTTCTTTTTATTTCTACTTTTAAAACGTGTTAAAATCTTACTGGTTTTTAAAGTATCCTACTACTAAAACCAGTAAGATTTTACTAAACTAATCCCAGCTGTATGTAACAATTGTTATTGTCAGTAAACAAATAAAAAAAAACAAAATACATCTTTAAAGAGATACCTAACAAGTGTTATAGAAACAATATTCCTTTCAAAATTAAATTAACTTATATAAGTTGAAAACCTCGTGTTGGCAACACTGTTTCGTAGATGCCATATAAAATGTTTAGAAGAATAATTCAAAGAAAACGTGACAAAGTATTTCAAAGTTCTTGGAAAAGTAAACGAACAAAAGAATATTCTCTTAGAAATAACTAGTCGACCTGCACTAGCTTTGTTTGCTAATGGCCAAAATTAATCAATCCCAATTTGAAACCTATGGATTATGGATTTAAAATTCCTGCCTATAAATTTCTGTAAGAAGATATGACAAGACCTGCAGACATACGACTGTGAAAATTGTGTCCATTTTGCTGCTGTAGTTTTTGCGTATTTTTAATTATGATGCTGACAACATTGATTTAAGTGGACGTTGGTAGCATTGCTACATTCTCATTGGTGCAAAATATCAGGCGAACGTCGGTGTGCCAACACAAAGACAAAACTAACCAAATAAATATGCCGTCATGACAGAAATAATTATTATTCTATAGTTCATCCATTCCGAGTATTGCAGCAGTAACGCTGAAGCTCTTAGTCTAAAGTATAACCAACAGGAGTAATATTATACTAATAATAACATACCTATATAACATAACGTCTTTTCTTTTAAAACAATAGTATGAACTTACAAATTCACAGATAAAAAAATTTCTTCTACTTCTATTGTTGTTATAAAAACCCCAACATTAAGTTTTATCAAATATAGAACAAATTGTGTGCAGTCATTCAATAATTAAATATGAGTGGCTTTCCAACATTGGAAGCGATATTGGTAAAAGTCCCCCAACGTTTGATCCAAGCATCTAAAACGCAGTAAAATTGGCAGGAAAACTGTAAATAGCTCAATCATAAGGTAAAGCGTGAAACCGCATTTTCCACCACGTGAGCTTTGTGGCGTGCCATAGTTTGATTGCGCAACAATTACAATGTTAAAATGCGTTTTATTTATAAGATCTGCCTTCGCTTCGCTTGTTCATAAATAATTTCACCTTCATCTGTATTTTATGATACATCTATATATACAAAAGACAGTCGTGTTAGTTACACTATTTGTAACTCAAGAACGGATGAATTAATTTGTCTGAAAATTTGTGGTGGGGTAGCTTAAATCCAGGAGAAGGCCCCCCTCCCCATTCTGATGAAGAGACCCGGCTCAACAGTAGGCCATTAACGGGTTGTGATGACTATGAAATCAATGTTTAATGGCCTTGTATATTCAAATATTTCAAGAACTTGAATTTGGTCAGAATTTAATATTAAATTTGGGTGTGATTCATTCCAACATTAATATGTCAAAGGTAGAATTGATGTATCAAATATTGCTGAAGGAACAAGACTACAAATCACCAAACTCAAATTAAAATCTGTTACCGTTTCATATTGTTTTTCGGAAATCAATAACCATTAATATTTTGACGAAAATTCATGGATTTCAATAAAGAAGATTAACTTTCATAGCCCCTAATACTGGTAAACATTTTTTCTTTAAGTTCCACCTGCGGCTTGGCCCGCGTGGTTTGTACTTAGCGTTATATTATGGCTAAATTACACTTTAAAGTTATAAATTGTTATCTATGTGTTATTCTGGTGAATAAGCTATAGTTCTGTAAAGTTTCGTCAAAATCCGTTCAGTAGTTTTTCTGTGAAGGAGTCCAGCTATCCATTCTCTCAGGAAGTAGGACTAGTAGGATGTCGAAATAAGTAAAAAAGGACAATATGCTTATATGTGAAAATTTTAACAAAACCCGTCTATACTAATATTAAAAAGTTTGTTTGTTTGATAGTTTATTTTAACGCGCTTATCTCAGGAACTATTGGTTCGATTTGAAAAATTATTTTTGAGTTGGATAGTCCATTTATCGAGGAAGGGTATAGGCTATAAAATATCTCGTTATAATCCATAGGAGCGGAGGATCATACGAATTAATTCACGCGGGTCGGCTAATATCATATAAAACCAACAAAAAATGTTTAAAGGAAAAGCAAAACTGAAGCTTTCTTAAAATATTTGTAAAGATATTGAATATAAAATAACTAAGAAAAAATGAGTATATTAAAAGCTTCTTCTTTACCTAACCGATATTTGAATTAAGTTTCCATTCTGTCACAAATTGATATTTGATCACTGCCGCGGGAACGAAAATTGAATTTTTAGATCGAACAAAAAATGTACCGGGTATGAGATGAAACTTTACTCTTAGATATTGAAAAATAAAGGTCCTTGTAAACCTGCTCTGAGGTCTCAGGAGCCAGTTTCAATTGCACCTCTTTACTTCACTATCAAACTATTAAATTATTTATATTACTCAACACCTTAATGTTTACCGTGCGACATCACATGACAGACTGACTCAAATCTATTAGAACTCAAGGTTATATATCTTCAGCGCGTGGGTATGCCTACTTGAAATAAATAAACTAACGCTTTGTCGTGGTTTCGTACGAATTCTTTACTATAATATATAAGCTTTTATGTTAGACTATCTCCTAAATCAGTATATCTATAGTTGAAAACTGCATTATCTCTTCAATTTCCAATGGAATACAATTTCTAACTTTTCTCTTCAAATTAACATAACAAGGATACATTTTCTGAAACCATAAAAAATACTAAATTATTAAATAAGAAAAAAATAATTTTTACGTTCTGGGTATATTTCTATCACTTTATATTGCAAGAAATCACATATACTCAGACAACTCTAATTACGTGCGAAACGACTGAGTGTATTTGACAAACAACGAGTGTTTGGTGTTACCAGAAAATAAAAATTAAAAGTATTACTAATTGGCTTCACTATAATTGTGATATAATTTTAAAATAATATAGCTTCTGCTATTCTATCTTCTGTCATATCTTCTGTTGTTTTATCTATACTAATATTATAAAGCTAAAGAGTTCGTTTGTTTGAACACGTTAATCTCAGGAACTACTGGATCAAATTAAAAAAATGTTTTGTGTTGGATAGTCCATTAATCAAGGAAGGCTAGAGACTATAAAATATCACGCTGCAACCCATAGGAGTGGAGCATCACGCGGATAATGTCGCGCGGGTACTTAGGTAGATACTTGCTAGTACAAAGTTATCAATTTATCAAAAGTGTTGCTATTACATTAAAAATACATATAAAACACATTTACAAGATGTTATTAAGGCAAAAATACGTAATACTAACACATTAGCTTCTCAGTCACGCTCGTGTCCTCGTGACTTGTCTGGAACTGAAAACCTAAGGCTTTAGCAAATTATATTTTTACTTTCATAATATTACTATTTTTAGCAAATTATTTTAACAAAAAAAGTTGATATTTATGGTAATTTTTTATTGACCTAGTAGCCCAATATTTACTTACGTAATAAATCTATACTAATATTATAAAGCTGAAGGGTTTGTTTGTTTGAACGCGTTAATCTCAGGAACTGTTTGAATTGAAAAATTCTTCGTGTGTTGGATAGTCCATTTATATAGGAAGGCTTTAGGGTATATAACATCACGCATAGTGATGCATCACCCGGATCGGCTTGTGTTTTCAAAAGCTTGACTTGTCCTCCTCCTCGTCCAATATTTAACTAACGTAGTAAATGTATCAACTAATTTACATTTCACTATTATTATGAACAACTCAGTATTTACTTCCTGAAGTCACTCTTCGAACTGTACGTATGTAACTTGTACCTACATACGTACAGCGTATTAAAAAAAATCAAATTCTGATATCCAATATAACGCTATTTAGTATAGCTAGCATAATTTAATGTAAAAAATATATCTTTTTTACATTAAACTTATTGTAGTAGCTTTTTAAATATTACTTTTGATTAAGTTTGTGAACACACATTATATGAAAGAATGAAATAATTTTGACCGCCAGCCCCACAAGGTGGGCCAAGTTCTTTGTAAAAAACTTTAAAATTTTAGTTTTTAGAATAAGCAACTAAATTTCAACAGATAATTATTTAGAAAGTATAATTATTCCATTTGAGATATAATGTAAGCTCAAGATTTGATTTGGCTACTTTTACTAATTAATCAAAAAATTTTAAATCTATTTTCGATTTTTGTTAAATGATGTTGGATTATAGATTAAGAATAAATTCGAAATTTTAATTATTTATGCACAAATTTGAATTTATATTCCATTTTCGATCCATAATCCAAAGATTTTGAATCGAAATTGATTATTAATTTCGGCCGTTATTCGGATTACGTTACAAGTTACGACAGGTCAAAAGTGGCTTTAAAAGGTTCGTGTAAATACTTTTAATTTAATTTCTGCGACTTGGCTTGACACGCTACTGCGTGTCTGATATGGATATATGGTAGTACAGTGTTATTTCAAACACTTTTTAATTTCAGGCGAAGTCGCAGACAGAAGCTAGTTATACAATAATTGATTCAAACATGTTATTCAAGCTATGAATGTAAATTGCATAATTATAGTAAACATTGACACTGACTAATTAGCGAGTCAATATAAGCTTGAAATGTTAACGGTTCATCTAGCAGCGTGTAATTGCTATCTCGTGTTGGGACCATGCAAGCGATCTAATTGATCTAGATCAGTGATTCCCAAAGTGATTCATGTTAATCCCTAGGGGTCAACAAAAAGAGAATTATATTCAGTAGAGATCTGCTGCTAGACAAAACTTAAACGTAGATCGTGTAATAACTTAACATCAAGGTAGTCTCTCTCAAACGTTGGCTTATAATCGCATGACTTCATGCGCGTGATGCTGGACTCCTATTGGTCGCATCATGATGTTATGAAGCATAAAGCCTTCCTCAGTAAATGGACTATCCAACATAAAAACACTTTGAAGTTTCAGTAGGTTAGTGGTTCAGGCGTTGGACTCACGATCATCTATATATATAAAAGAAAGTTGTTAGTTACACCACTTATAACTCAAGAACGGCTGAACCGATTTAGCTGGAAATTGGTGGGGAGGTAGCTTAGAACCAGGAGAAGGACATAGTATACTTTTTATCACGTTCCCGAGTACTGTGTATTAAAAAAAAATATTTTTGAGTGACTATGTCACAATGCTTTACAACATTAGGAATCAGAAGATCCTCATTTAGAAAAAAATGAAGGGACATTCTAGTAGGACATAAAAATGACTAAACTAAATCAAAAAGGGTCCAAATCTGGAACAGACGACTAAGGATAATTTTAAAGTATGTGTATTGAATGCACAAAAAGTATATTTAAATAAACCATGGTGTCTAGATCATACCATAGAATTAACAGTAAACTTCCAGATGAATATAGGCTCTAAAAGCTAACACCTGCGCCTCGTGGATGAGAGTGAATGAGACGAACTTGTTCTTAGATTAACGATCGTCTAGACGAGGGGCTTCTACAATTTTCGATTGGGGCCCGGATTGAGTGCAAACTGACTTTTGACGCGGTAAATTGGTATATGTGACAGGTTCAATTTAGCGGCATGCAATTTGTATTAGACTTGCTCTTCACTGCGGCTTTGCTAGGCTGTACTACACTTTTAAAGCATTAAAGCCTATTTCGATTATTGAAATACTAAAATTAATCACGATTACAATAAGTCTATTTTTTTTAAATATGTTACAACTTCAAATTATATTTAACCTTAGGGACTGTTCAAGTATCACGTGAGCATTATAGAGAGAGGGAGGGGTCTTTGCTTTGCTTATTTTGAATGACAATGGGGTGGGGGGGATCTGAATGGTATTTACTTCAGCAAAAAAAGTAAACACGCGCATCAGGACTAGCCGACCCGTGCGACTTCATTCGTGTGATGCTCCGCTCCTATGGATCGTAGCGAAATGTTTTATAGCCTATAGGCTCCTTAGATAAATGGACTACACAACACAAAAATATTTTTCAAATCGGACCAGTAGTTCCTGAGATTAACGCGTTCAAACAAACCAACTCTCCAGCTTTATAGTATGAAGTATAGATTGGAAATTGCTGAAAAAAAATTACTGAACTTCTTTTTTACACATCTTATAACTTTTTGACTAATGTATCTAGAAAGTATACCTGTATACCTAACAAAAAATTAAAAAAAAAGGAAGTCGTATAAAAAAAGTAGGATTTAATTATTATATAACATTTTCATTAATAGGCAAACCTAGTACAGTTAATTAAATACTTGAATGAAATGAGAATGATAAAAGTTTTCATAGGATGAAATAGTAGTTAAAAAATAGTAGCAATTTTAAATGGTGGGTTTGGGCTCGCGCCATAGTTTGGAGTTCCCTGGTCTAGACTTACACTAACGAGTTTTTGTAGGTAGCTCGTTATTTTTGATCGATTGTACTCGCGAATGACCGGCACGGTTTTGAGTGTGAAATATTCCGGTTCAGATCCTTTATTGTGAATTGTTTTATGTTGTTTTTGATACTATTTTAATAGTCATACTATTAGTAATGATAAATTAAAAGAAATATTAGGTAAATTTTTCTGACTTTACAAACAAAAATCACGGTCAAAGTCATTACTAGCTTTGTTTTTAAAAAAATAATTATTACTGTTTTCTTTGTTTCTTGCCAAATTATACACTGATTTTAAAATAATTTGATTAACTTAATTTATAAAAAAAAAACACTTTCAAAGTCCTCATTAGTTTTGTTTTTTTTTTTCACAAAAAAAATGACCCTATTTTTTAATTTCTCATCAAATTATACACTCTCAGTTATTCTAAGGTTGACTGGAAGAGATTCCCAAGTGGAATAAGTCCGCCTTTGTACATTAATCAATATTCA
>JAOPUB010031461.1:0-11297 GCA_027564055.1 Neptis clinioides
GGGATGTAGTGCATGTCTATTATTTTATTATGTCGTGTCTTTGGAATTTAGTCATGTATGTAAATTACGTTGGTGTTGAATATTTAAATGTGAAATATAGCGGTTAGTTAAAATGTGAAATTAAACTTAAATACACATGGTAAATTGCACCCGGGCGAAATCGGGACGAGCTGACTAATTTAGTTAAAAAATGTATAAACTTTTGGTTGGTATCACTGTTGATAACATTACATATATATTATATCCTTTCTTTAAATATATTAGAAGCAGTCATTCTAGTGATTTCACACAGTAAACATTCTGTGAGTAGTGCAAGTAGTATAGTATAGTTTTGTGGTGGATAGGTATGATTTATGTAGCGAGGTTAGGAAGATTCTGTAGTTTCTATACTTGACCTTACATATAAAAAAGTCGGACATGACATATGGGATTAATCTTTGTTCATTAGTTCAATCAAAAAGGCTAGAAACACTTATGAAATTAAGTAAAAAAACGGACTGAAGTGAGTCAATGAAAAGATATCTTAAATACCTATAGCTAACGTAATCTATAGGTAGAAATGAAATAGTAAAAACCTAGTAATTAAAACTAGACAATCGCAAAACCAATGAATAAGCACAGAATGAATAATAAAAGGAAATTAATATTCCTTTTAGATTGTTCTCAGCTTGGCAAAAGATTTCGTTCCTAGACTATCCGTAAGTCTAGAAAAACACTGATGAAAAACTTTTGCGAAATAATCAACGTCTTAAAAAGGATTCTAGGTAAGGCAAATAAAAAGATTTTTTATTACTATTCATTGTGTTTATAAGATAACTCAAGGTAAGATACTTTAGTAAAGGACATGACTATGACACTCTCAGTACCTACACCTACAAATAAACTTAAATCTCAAACTCAAAATATTTTAATTCAAATAAATTTTTTGCAAAGTACTTTTGAAAAGTCGAAATTGGTCAGTCAGTGAGTTCATCTGAAACTAGGGCTCATTTATTTTTTAAAATTGAGAATTAATTTATAATAACTAACGGATGATACAGGATTTCTCACATGTTTTAAGAAGTACTAATTATTATTTTCTCTAAACCAGACTTCATTTAAAACTAAAATTTCATTAGTGTTGCCAAGGTTGTAATAATACGTCTATTGTACTATATGTTTATTTGCGAATAGTAAAACAAAACTTTAAAATTTGTTGATTCGTAAAACTCACAGAGTGCTTATTGTCGGTGTCATGCCAGGACTATAATGAAAATTGGGAGAAATTATAATTCATATTTCTTGTATTTTCTAAGGTTTGCGAAATCCTGTGTGTCCGTCTGTTACTAGAAATCGATACATAAGTTAAAAAATAAATGAATCACTTTTCTTTTGTTGAAATGTTATTTCGTTCGTAGGCCAACTATACATAAGTATATACTGAATATGAGAATAATAAAATATTTCACAGTTACTATCAGATACTAGAAAGTCAGAAATTATAAAAATTCTTTTGTTGATTTTATTGTTAATATTTAAAAAAAAACATGACAATAAGAGTGAACAAAATGAAATATTTTTGAATATAATAATCATCATCACAGTCCGTCGATGGGCCACTGCTAAGCCGGATCTCCTCCACGGAATAGGTAGGGGATTAGGACATAGCTAGCCCAGTGCTGGTTGGCAGACTTCGCACACCTTTGATAGTTTTAGTGAACTCTCAGGAGGTTTTCCTTCACCGTTATAGAAAGTGATGTTTAATTTCTTAAAAATGATCTTTAACTTCTCAATCATGTGAAACTAAATTAACAAGTACTAAAAAGTTTTGCCGCAGAAAAAAAGGTTTTTTCGTTTACTAGTATTATTCATTAAATTTATTACGAAAATAAAATTACGGTTAAATTCACCCTATTTGTTTTATCAAATAAATGTATCTATATTTAGTATTATTAGTATAATAAAATTAACATAAAATGTAAAGTCAGTAAACAAGCTGATGAAAGCGCAATTTGTAATAAAAAGTCCACAACTATTACACGTTAATAGGCGGCTATCAGACAATTAAGTTTAATGGACGCCAAATAAAACTAAGCAAAACGAAACCAGGGGTTTCTGTTACACCGAAACCTAGTTTTTTTTACAACTTATCGGCCCGCCCGGACTTACTTAATTATTAAGTAAGTTAGTTAAATAAAAGTATTTACTTACGACATAATGACATTTTTTCACAACATCCAGAGGTTAAAATATCTAAATAAAATTTCCCATTCATAATATTACAAGCCGACCCGCACGACTTTTTCCGCGTGTTTCTCTGCTCCTATTTGTCGCGGCGTGATGTTATATACCCTAAAGCCTACTTCGATAAGGGGACTATCCAAAACAAAAATATTTTTTCAATTCGAAACAGTAGTTCCGGAGATTAGCGGAGAAAAGGTTTTGTTCTCACTGATAAATTGAAATTCAAATATTTCTCGTTTCGTTTATTTTTTTAATATTAGAATAAGATCTCTATGCTTGTTTTGCTTCAGTATTTTCTTTAAATCTGAGTGTATATTAGATAAGAAAAAAAAAATATATCGATTATTTAAACATTATGTTGTTTTAAATTTGAATTTAAAATCTTAGTATGCGTATGAAACAAAAAATATCTAGTTGTTTTTGTAACTAATTACTTAAATATATCATAAATAGATGAATACTACATATAATAAAACTATTAAAAAATTGGCAACAGTACATCGATCAGAGTTATAGAATGTTTGTTTATTCTTCTTTCATAACATCGTAAATTAAAAATAGTATCTTTGCTAAACCTGGGGTAAATCAATTTATAATAATTATATTTCTGTAAACTGTGTAACAGTGTGACCAGTTAAAACGTTTCCCATTAACCTGCAAACAAATCGAGGGATCTAGTCCTAGCCACTTGATGTTCCTCACTACTAGCCTCTGTTTCATTATTTAAAGTTTATTACATTAATTTTAATTATATTTATAAACAAAATTGCCTATATGTTTGTAAGCGCATATCGCCATCGGATAATTTTTTAAATGTTGATTTAGATATTGTTAGGACTATGTTTGTATAAAATAATATTGAGTCAGACAGAAGATTGCCAATAAAATGGTGGTGACAACAGCAAATCAGTAACATTATACGCATTATAAGATTCAACAGGTGTGTGATTTTGAGGGAACGATTAAAATACGCCTTAGCGAAGCGAAGAGGGGTTTTGTTAGTTTATCTTAAAATAAAAAAGATATTGGACATCAAATATTATCTATGAAGTACGTAATTAGTCTTATACTTAATATACAAGAAGCGTCCAAAAAAAAACACCTCACGTGTTTTTTTTTAATTTTCTAAATTGGAACCAACATGTCCATATGATTTTCAGTGAAATCATCTACTCCTTCAACTTCGTTCTGATCTAGTCACTCTAAGCCGTTGGCACTTGGGCACAGGGTCACACGAATTTAAATTTTATCCCAGAGAATTTTAAAATCCTAAGGATCCATTTAGCCGTTTTTTCGTGATTGAGTAACAAACATACAAACATCCAAATCTTCCTAATATTATAAATTAGTAAGATGTGAAAGTTCGGATGTTTGGATGTTTGTACCCAATCACGTAGCAACGGCTACACTGTTTTCTATATGATTTGGGATACAGATACTTTATATCCTGGATTAACACATATTCTACATTATATCCCGGAAAATTCGTAATTTCTGCGGAATAATATAAAACATGTTTATTGTAGGTAAGCGCCTGAATATTTTATTTTAGCAATACTATAATGTCAATTAATTTTTTTTGTTAAATCTAAATAGTTATGTGGTGAATTGCACCCGTGCGAAGTCGGGTTGGGATACTAGTTATTAACATTAATAAGATAAGATGGAAAAGAAGACATTTCTACTCAGTTTTAGATGTTTCTTTAATTCTGTATTCACAAAAAATCGAACTGTCAATTCTAAAGAAGACAGGCCATTTGACCGACTTTCGGAAATCGTCCGACGTTTTCGTTTTTTCTGCTTCATTTACTAATAGTAATTTCGCAAAGTCACCGGTTAATGTTCACCAGAAAAACGTGATGAAAGTTGACGTTTCTTTAAAAGGTTTTCGATATAGCTTGGTTCTTGTTTGTAGGTAAAGTATTTTAAATTTAAAATACTGTAGAGTTGAGGTGGATTGGGGATTTGTACTTGTACTTTTAGTAGAATATCTAGGAAATTTTTAACGAATTGGAAAATCAAAAACTTTGGGATACGTGGAAAGGAAATATTTTGTTAGAGATTGATTGTTACTATTATTCAAGTGTCAGATTATTATAGTTCATATCCTTCAAATGTTTTTAAAATTCGAAACGCTCAGTCTATCAGGGAAAATTACTAACGATTTTGTACGGGAACCTGGGCAGTGCTTTGGACTTGTGACCAAGTGTGAAGGTTTAGTGGAGCGCTTGCCACATATGTGAACACTCACCTCCACTGCACGGTTTAACTATTTGTCTAACTAAGATTTGTGTTAACACAATTAATGAATGAGAAGGATGAACTCAGCGGATCCTTGGTCGAAGAAGTCCAATATCCGTAACACAGCGACACTATTATTACACTTTCACTAGCACCACTTGAAGAGATATTGACTCAAAAAGACTACTCTTGGAACTAACCGATTACTGCCTTCACCAGCGAATATAAAGGGACTAGATAATGGTGAGAACATCCCTACCACTGGTGGGAGAGAAGTAAATCAACCAATAGGAAAATCTACCAATAAGAATGACTTCCCGAGCCAACACCGTCATCAGAAGTGAGATTCTTACCCCGTCATACATACTACTCCAAAATGTCTTGATTTTATAATGTGCTATGGCAATCTCAATGATATAATTATTATAGTGGCATGTTAATGTTGCCATCTGATTGGCCAACGTAAATGCTTTAGTCTAAAGTAATGAAGAATTTAGTTAACTGGTACCCATGAGTAGGATAGTTATTTTATTTTCGATATTCTTTTAATTACAATAGTTTAATTTTAATACAAAAGTAAGTTATAAAAGTGAGATATCAAATTAAGAAAGAGTAAAATCAAATTTATTGTACTGTTTTATTTTAAAGTGATTGGAAACAATTGGATTGTTGTTTATAAAGGAGGCCGATAATTAAAAATATTTATTAACTGGAGCTCCTTTCAGTTATAACAACACGATTTTTAATTAACACTGTCTGAAGTGCCTTGGATGTTTTCAAGTTGTTTAAGTTGAATTATTATTGAAGTTGCTAGCTTTTGCGTGGCAACAGTATTTTTATTATAGTTAAAATTGGTATAAGTTCATGGACCTATAATAGTATGGAGACACAGTCGGATAACTTTCAGCTGAGAAAATTGCTGGGATTAATATAACGATAAGCACTCAAACGTGTCAAAGGTAAAAGATATCCATGATTACGATACGATTCTCCTATAGCCATTTTATGCTATAGCAGTCGCGATATAAGTTTACGTCTGAAAAAAAATATTCAGAAAAAATTGCGAATTCTAAGTGTACTGTTCGATTGCATTGGCAATTATATTTGGAAGTTTATATTACAAATAGCAGACGCGCGGTAACTGAAACTTCTCATAAGAACCTTCTGTGAACCAGCGCCCTTTTGAAAAGGTCCTAATTATGACTTATGCGCAATCAAACCTATACCTATACTTACGTGGCGCTATACTGTTCTTTAATATTCAAAATAAAACCACTTTATTAATAGCGTGGCTAAAAAAAATAGAAAAAAAAAATTATTCATATTTCTAGAAAGTATAGCAAAGATTAATCATATTATTACATTTATTTTTTTAAAGACTTATCTACTATATTATCTACTATCGTAATATTGGTAAACATACCCAATGTGTGTGCACAACTTACCCAGTCTTTGCGAAGTTCGTCCACAACCTCGTCACCTTGAATATTATATTTCTTAACTCAGACCGATTCCTGTAGGCATCTTCGTTCAAATAATTGTAGAAAAAATAAAATAATTCATCCGCGTGGCTTGCTCCGTTCACATTTTGGAGTCCAAGCTCTATTTTATTTATATTCAAGTCAGTGTCGTAACCAAATCTATATAAAAAGGGTTTAGCATTACACAGATAAGCGTACAAATGCGCGAATCTTTGCGTATTAAATGCGAAATGAATATCAGTTTGTATGTTAGATATTGTCTCCAGGTCATCCTGAGTTATATTTCCGTCCCCGACATAAAATCGTTTGATCTCATCGCCATATTCTTCTAACTTTTCAGCTGTTAGCCTCTCAGCAACTTCCCTTTGAACGTAGAAAGAGGGATAATTGTTGTACACATCTAACTTCGCTATATGATCGTTGATAGTGATTAGTCCTTCACCAGAGTTGTAGCCCAACATCAGAGGTACTTCACTTAAATTATTGTAAATAAGAGATTTCATAGGCTCTTCATCAAGAAATGCCTCTACATTATAGAACTTCTTCTCTATTACAGGAATAAATTTTTCAGGAAGACCTCGGAACCTTTCATCTTCGGTCAGAGTCACAAATGTCAGGTTAGTCAAAGCGTTTGCATCTAAACTTTGGAAATAATTCAGCAATTCTGTTGTATCATTTGTATCAATGCCTAAAATCTTCCCTGCTCTGAATGCTCGCGGCACTGGATCTCTACCAATTGCCCAATCATGTATTGATGTTCCACTTTGAGCTATTACTTTATGAAAAAGTCTTCGAGACATAAGAGAAAACATGTGATGAGTGACAGAAGACGCACCTGAACTTGCTCCGAAAATCGTTACACTATCTTTGTCACCACCAAAGTGAATAATATTCTTCTGAACCCACTTAAGTGCCGCAACTTGGTCTTTCATACCAGCATTCCCGGGAACCTCTGGAATATCCAACGACAGGAAGCCAAGGACCTCAAGCCTATAGTTAAATGTGACTAAAATGACATCGTGCTGTAGCAGAAAGTCTGGGGTAAAGAAATCTCCAGACCCTTCATAATATGATCCTCCGTGGATGTAGACCATAACTGGTATTTTAGCTTGTTTATCCAAAGATTTCGTGTAAACATTAATGAACAAGCAATCTTCATCTCCTTGATATGTGATGTTGTATTGAGTACAGACAGCTCCGAACTTGGATGCATCACGAACACCCTTCCACGGGTGCGGCGGTAATGGAGCCTGAAATAAATGGCATTTTTTTACGTCATTACACTATGTATATGATATAAAAGCTTCCATCGATAACAAATGTATCAGAAAGCTTGTAAACTAAAAGGTGAGGTCACCATATTTGTCTTTTATCTTCAAATGATCGTAATACTTAAGAATTATAGTTTCTTCGTATAACATATCATTGGATTTCATAGAAGGACATTAAATGTAAACATAACTCCTACATTTGTATGGTGTAATATTTAAAAAAATTGTATTGAACTAATAGGGGAATGGATATTTGTTCCACTCGGGATACTTAGTACAATCATTTCCCCTGCTATAATAAACCTAGTATATTTAAGACTAGCAACACTGATAGTCATGTACATGAAAACTTTATGTCACAATGACATCTATCAGAGTTAAACAGTTTTATCTTTGACAGTTTCAATTTGGCGGGAGAGTTAACTTTTGTAGTTAGATTTTATTTTAAATAGTTAAAAAAAAATTAATTTTAACAAGAATAATCTGGAGAGTTTTTAAAATAATATTGATGCAGTAACATTAGTGTACCTGGAGATACCTACTTAGCACATTTTTGTACGTTAGACTTCTACTACTGAAATCTGCCAAATGTGTGAAAAATTGTTAATTTTTTCTTTTGGATCGAGCTTCCCATAATATTAAACACATCATACATACAGACTAATTATAAACTACATTATTTTTTTAGTATTTTTTCAAATGATTGCTAAATAGATTCTGCATGATAACTATAAAAGAAAATCTTTCAGTCCTCTGATTAAACCTAAAAAAAACCGAGTTGGTCAAGTATCCCTCCTTTCTCATACGATTTACATAATAATTCTTTCCCTTAATAAATAATTAGAGGATTTTCATTATAAAAAATGTTTACCTACCTTGAATCTGAGATCTCCTATAGGTGGAGCAGCATATGGTATTCCTTTAAAACTACAATAATACCAAGAACCATCCACAGCAGCCTCAACAGTTCCTTTCAGCTTGCCATCCTTCAGTTTCACTATTGGGTCATGCTACAACGAATTCCATCTTCTAAAATCTTACTAATATTATAAATGTGAAAGTTTGTATGTTTAACTTATTATATATAGCTTATATTTAACATATATTAAAATATGATTACTGTCGTAAGCGCCGGAACACTATTATTTAGCAAGTATAAAATGAAGTCGCTTCTGCTGTCTGTTTGCTTTTATCTTTTAAACTATTGAATAGATTAGAACACAGTTTTCAGATTTATATATAAAGTTGTTCGAGAGGAATGTTTATATGTATAATACGTACATATTATAAAACAGATATAACAACAAAATTAAAAATGTATACTTAGATCGCAAATGCTGGCGAAATCTTACAAAATAAATTTAATAGGAAGTTGTATATCTAAAAAATCTATAAAAACGTCCTTTATAGTATATATTTATCACCTAGAGATAATCGACAGTCACCATTTTTTTCTTTAATATATAACAAAAAATATTCATACAATACAATACTCGAATGAAGCCAGGTGGGGTTGACTAGTGTTACATAATTTAGTAGCTGCCCTACCTTAGCCTGCGAGCTATTTACAGATCTATCAAGTATGTACAATTACATTGAAATCGATCAAGCCATTACAGAGAATTTTAAAAACAAACACTGACACATGATTCAATAAATTCATTAGAAGATTATTTTTTCTTTGAAATAAATTAGATTAGATACGTGTAAAGTCTGGAATGGCTGGACAGATTTTAACGGGACTTTCACTGGCAGATAGCTGATGTTATACTTTAACTTAGGCAACTTGTATTTTTGAAAAAAAAATAAACAGATTTCCGCGAAAGCAAAATACGCCAAAGCGAAATGAGGACGTGTCGTGTTGTTAAGCAAAGACAAAACTTTTTTTTATAAATTGAGTCATTTTTTTTAAACTCTTCTTCTTGTGCTTTTTTTAAATATAAAGTAAAGTAAAGTAAAGTAAGTAAATTAATAAACTTACAAGTTCTGTGCAATATATGACAGAATGTAAACAGATCCATATTACAACGAGTACCTTCAGGCCTTGCATCGTAGCAACAACAACAATCACAATAAACTGTGATTGAGGATGCATTTTATATGAAGTAATGACACGCCATTCAAATCAAATTGACACTATTACTTGAACACTATCAGGGGGCACGGCAGTGTTACCTCCGGTCGAGCAAAGGAGCGGCACGGCTGTACCATCCTCGTAGCAGTCCAGTCACTCAACTAGAATTTTACAGGAATCAATAAAACTGTTTCATCCTTAAAGAAGTGGGTTTTGAGGAACTTTTTTATGCTTAATCTGGTATTTGAGTTGTAAAAAATTTAAATAGCAATTAACCTTTACAGTTAATAACCTTTAAGTTTAATTAAAAATAATTTTATAAAACCTGAAAAACTTTTCTTGACTTATGTTGTTTTAACAAGAAATAGTTTTACCCCTCTAGATAGTCTACCGAAAGAGTAAGAGATGGGCCGCAGACTTGGAAAGGCCAGTGGCTGGACTGCGGTCAGTGGAAGGCATTCGTCCTCATTTTAGACGGTGGCTGAGCAGAGGTTTCGGTGCGATGTCCTATCATCTGACGCAGTTACTTACTGGGCACGGCTGCTTCTGTAAGTACCTGCACCAGATCGGTAGGGAGGCAAGTGAGAGTTGTCACGAGTGCGGTGCTGCTGTCAACTCGGCGTTGCACACACTTCTGGAAAGCCCAGCATGGGAACCGCAGAGGCACATACTGATTGCAGAGGTGGGGACGTTTTCCATGCTTAGCGAGCTGGTGGACTCAATGATATGGCCAGTAAGAGGGGATGGGAAGCAACTGCCGTATTCAGTGATTCCGTCATGAGGCTTAAGGAGGCGGCGGAGCGGGAGGAGGACGAGCATCCGCAGGCGCAACTATGAACTGTGGATGGCCCCAGCTTCTTAGTGAAGCCTCGGAGAAATTCTCCGCGACGTATGGATGAGGCTTGCCCCTTCTCGTCGACTTCCGTCAGGGAGACATGGTTAAGTGGCGATCCTGTGGTGCCCATTCAAAGACGGCTTCGGTGTCGATGGTTTTTAGTAGGTATTCAGTGTTTAACGCTGTGAGCCCCACATACCTCTCTCCATGAGGGGAAGCGTAAAAGCATTCTCCATCGTTACCTTGTATTGGGTTACCCTTATGTGAACCTAGCCTTGTGTTTGGACAGAGAAGTTTGATGGTGGAGGTGAGCGTTGTTATAACGAAAAGATCCTTCTAAACCTACACGCTAGGTCGCAAGTGCAAGGCACTAGTGAGTTCCTGTTCAGGATAGTTAAAGATCGTAACGTCTAGTTATATCCTGACCGTATCACATCTGTAGCTCGTTTTCTTTCCTTATTTTTACTTTATACTCTAAAATTATAAAGTATCTGTGTGCTAAATTTCATTGAAATCCGTTAAGCCGTTTCTGCGTGATTAAGGAACAAACATCCAAACATCTAAATACACAAACTTTCACATTTATAATATTAGATTAGATTAGATTAAACCTTTTTTGATAATTCGAAGTATTGTACGTGGTACATGATGTACAGTAGTAGCAGTGTATAATCATTTACATTAGGTATATGGGTTCGTAATGTGCTGCTCTGTCACCTATAAATACTTATTAGCGACCATACTCACATACTCGCCTCACCATGGGAAAGTAAATTAGGAGAACTTCATGTGTTTTCATTATCTAAGTTAATGAGCAAATGAGTAGATGGTCCACCTGATGGTAAGTGGCCATAGTCGCCCTCGGACATCACATATACCAAAGAGAGACGCTTGTCTTGTTGGTGTGTTGCCACCTCGAAGAATGAGTGAAACATGGAGAATTTTAATCTTATATATATAATGAAGTGAATGCTATAATTTCAGTGAACCCTGAGTGTGAGTCTAGAATCCACTAAAACCCTAGCAACAAAGATGGGAGGGTAGGTGGTTAGTCTGCTGGTCATATGGTGGTGGTCACAAGCCAGTCGAGAAACCAGTTCAACTCAGATTAGTATTGTCAGCCTCACAATTTATCTTACTAGGTAATATTATATATGCAAAAAACTTTTGCA
>JAOPUB010031477.1:0-11293 GCA_027564055.1 Neptis clinioides
ACTTCAGGAAGCGTCAACTGGTGATTGTATGCATTTTGAAGTATTTATGAGATACCTGGAGGGAGGGACAGAAAATTTAAAAAAACACCTCACGTAATTTATGGACGCCCCCTAAGTTACTCAGTATAACATCAGCTAGCCGCCAGGGAAATTCCCGTTCAAAACGATTCAGCCGTTTCAAGATTATCAAACAAACAGATAGACAAGAAAAAATTCATTTTTTGGTATATATAAACATTCAAATGCACTTAGTATAAGCCGGTTATTTTAACATTACAAACTGACACTACAATTTTATTATTTTTTAGTTTGACGTTGTATCATGAATAATACCATGATATTTACCTCGAACCATCCTTGCGCTAATATATGTAGCAAACTGTCACCGCTTGCGGAATATAAAGGATTCGGTTGACATCCCTTTTCTAATAATTTCGCTGCAAAACCTCTTTCTACGGGGTTTTCCGACCTGCCTTCCACTGGATCTTCTGCGAACGCATTTTTATTCGTCACTGGAGTATCAAAGGGATTTGAGCCATTCATAACCAATGTTTCACTAGAGGATATTGAAGCTCTTCTGTCGTCTACGAGGGCATAGTAAAGTGGTGGGTGCTCATCAGAAATTGTCCTTAAGTTTGTGTCCAAGTTAGGCTGTTTTAGTAATAAGTCAAATATCCTTTGGTTTCTAGCTATCACTGCCTGGTGGAGGGGAGTACTGAAATTATAAACAACTTGTGAGATTCTTCATCAAAAATATCAAGTAACCAGTCAGATGAAAGGCAAGATCTCCATCTAATTAAATGTCTTTTAGTTAGTGTGAATACTAATAATATTATATAGCACATAGAAACATTTCAATTAAATAGGAAACTTAACATATTCTGCAGTTCAGTAAAAAAATTAACGTAGCTCATTTGTAAACTAAAACCAATAACAAATTGCAGAACAAACAGCAATAAAATAAAACTCAAGAAATATTTTACGTTGGTTTGCTATTAATCTTAGTCTTTACACTCGTTGCACAATGTGTACTTAAAATATCTCTTTTACTTTTAAATTTCCATGATTATGCAAATGAATGCAATAGCAGTGTAATATCTTATAATTATTTTTTGCGTAATTATATACATCAGACACGTAAATAAAATTATCTAACTGTGTTAATAAACGTTCTATGTGCAGAAATAATAAAATATTATTACTTTCTATAATAATTGTTTTTGTATTTGTTATTAATTATACAGTTTCTTTTTCATTTTTCATAACAATATTATTTAAATACATTATAAGAAAATTTAATTTACAATAAAATCTATTTTCATTTAATACTTACTATCCTTTTCTGTTTTGCCGGTTTATGTCTCCACCTATTTTAACTGCAGTTTCTGCTATTTCGACCATTTGTTCCATCGTTTCTGGATCACAAGAACTGGATGTAAGAGCGGCAATCAAATGAAGCACGGTATCCCCTTCTTCCCTAAAAAAAACTATGCATAAAATTCCGAACACAGAAAATCTCGAAAGGTCATATTTTTAATGATACAATTTTATGATCACACTTTTATGTTTGTGTTAACTAATTAGCTTGGTACTTCAGCATATTAAACACATCATCAAAAGCCATTCAAATATTCATTAATTTCATGAGAAATATTATTGTATACCTATATTATTATTCATTTTCATATTCAATTTGTTTATAGTTTGTAGTGTAACTTAAACATAATTTTATAAAATTAAATCATGTTTTAAATAGTCCAATAGCTGAAAGTTAAAACTATTCACAAAAAATTAATGATTGCTTATGCATTATATGACTGAAATAAACAAGGGGCTGGCGACCATACAGAGGATTTCGTAAGAACGCCATTTATGATACTATGATTTATAACTTACTGTCAATAAAGTCTATTATAATTGATCCCGCGTCTACTAACTGCGTGACATAGGGACGGAATGAAAAAAATTGTTACATAAACTGTACGTGCTACCCGTTAAATACTTTTTATTTACATTTTTTCATGTCGAGAGTTAAACTATCGAATAAAAACAATATGTATTACATTAACGAATCCTAACAAATGAGGCTACCATTTGATACGTACTCGTACGTGGAGTTTAGTTTCATCGAGGTTTTATATACTGTTTCGTCTGATAAGTTAGTTTGGAGATCTTGTATTTAAATTAAATTGAGGTTCTCATAGTTTTATTGAGTTTTATATTATGTGGAGGAAATGATAAACTCAAAACAAGGATATAGTGATGAATATAATATAAATACTACGAATAAAAAAAAACTCTACAAAGTCAGTACAAAATTCTTTCATGGGGTTTGGTGCTCAACAGTAAACAACTTATACTATAAAAATATACAGATAAATCAATACATATAAATATAAATGAAATAGGATTGTCTATAATATTAAAATTATCAAAAATGATTATCATAAAACTTAGGCTAATTTTAATTTTTAAAACCCCTACCATCTAATAAAGTTCGCACGCTTATTTAATATTTTTTCGGAGTAAGAAATCAAAAATCTTTTCGTTTGAATTTGGCCAGGTGCTTAATGTTATACGTGGTAAATTGCACACGGACGAAGCCGGGACGGGTCGTCTAATATGTACTCGTATTAGATTCTACTCGATAATCAAAGTGACTATTTATTGATTGCAAAAATTATAGTGTAAAGAGCACCTTCAGCAGAGTTACGAAACTACAGAGATTAATAATGAAGGCTTTAAGAAGAAAAAAAAGAAAAAGTATTACTTAGTGGTAAGACTGGGATCTGCTCCATTAACGATTAAGAATTTTGCGGAAAAGGCATCTCTGGCGTCTACTGCTCTGTGCAGTAAAGTTCTTCCACGAGGCCCTCTCGCATCTGCATCAGCACAGTGTTGCAGCAGAGTTGTGGCGATAGATGCACTGCGCCCGCGCAATGCGAGTTCTAACGGCAGTTCGCCTCGTGATGACATTGCATTAACGATGTCTGTTAACTGTAACAATTCAAAACAGTATTAAATTTATATTAATTATATATATGTCAGAGAATAAATCATAATGAAGTAAGTAGTTATATATATTTTAGAGTAAAAAGTAAAAAAAGCTTCGTGCGTGATAGGGTCAGATCATATATCTAGACGTTACGATCTCTTACTATTCTGATTGGAACCCAAAAAGGATTAGAAGGATATTTCGTTATAACAACGCTCACCTCCACCGTCCAAGATGACATGACGACAAAGCTAGGTGCGGATAAGGTTAACCCAATACAAGGCTAACCTAATCTAACGTTGTGTTTACGTAACCACGTGGTATATACATATGATAATTATTTATTTTTACGATTATATTTATCGCTTGTCTCAATAAAGCCTAATTTTTTGCATGGCTTGTCTCATTATCAGTTGAGTCTCCAAAAACACAATGATTTGCTTGAATGAGCATTTGCCAAATTGTAGAGCAGGTCAAATTTCACGTAGGCTGTTACACCAAACATAAGTAATAAAATTATGAAAATATCTCACGTCACGCTTGCTCAAGCATTAAGTAATCATCGCGGAAACAATGATGCGGGTGAGGTAACGGAAGCGTGGTACTTTGTCATTATAAATGCGTATGCAGCTACAAATTAGTTGCAAGGCGCAAGGCAAGCGATGAAGGATCACGGACCAAATTGAATCACTAAAGTGTACACCGCCTCCTTAGCAATGCTGCGGACACCACACGACGATGTTCGCGCCGAGTGTGATGCATTACAATAGCTTACTTTCACGTTACACAATATTTTGGGTTGACTATCATAATGAATTAATTGATAATACATAAATATACATATGTATAGCCATCGTACGCGTTTACGATAAAAGATATGACCCATAAAATCATACATATATACTTTACTGATACGTGCCTCTACTTATTATTTTAGCATTTCTATCAACAATAAATAATCCCAATGAATAAGAACTCTTTACGAGTTGTGTTTTGACATGATATTATGTTTCTTACAATTCTTTATGCAGTATTTAGTATTTATTGTGTCATTACGGAGATATTCAAATGAATACGGTTATGAAGCAACTTATGACTAAAACGTGAACCTTTTCCATTTTGAAAGGCATTTTTAGGTCATTTTTAGACGCTGATTTTGAGTCCAGAGTACATACTATATATTAATTATAGGTCAATTCATAAGTAACACATTAAGAGACTTATGACAGTTAAGCTAATGAGCAGATGTCCATCTAAGGGTAAATAGCCACCGTTGGCCGTGGACATTTTATTGATTTTATACAAGTTTAATGTGACAAAATAAAATTTCATTTAATGCACATGCGTTGTGGCCATATATAGAATGATGAAGGGGAAAGAAGAAAAAAATCCCTAAATCCCTAAAATATATCTGCGTGCCAAATTTAATTAAATCCGTATAGTCGTTTTCGCACAAACATACAAACCTTTACATTTATAATATTCGTAAGATAACATCAAGTTATGTTAACCTCACTATTTTTAGTATGTTTGCTTAACTTTCCTATAATATGGGTGTCAAATGAAATAGGTTGCTAGGAATGACTCAAAGAATAAAGTAAAAATAAAACGTAAAACTATGTAAAAAATCTTAAGTCCCCCCGTGCGAAGCCGGGACAGGCCGCTAGTAGTGAATATAATATAAATGGTAAGTATAGTGTACCTTTCATTTAGCTCGAGTAGCAACGTAAAAATATGAATTACTAGCTTCCGCCTGCAGCTTCGCCCGCGTAGTTGTTGATAAAAAAAGTTGTCGTAGGGTAGCAGCTAATATCTGACTTATTTGTCACTTATTGCTATATTATGGCTGAATTATAGAAACTTTTCATAAATTGTAGCCTATGTCTCATTAAGATGTATAAGCTCTATGACTGAAAATTTACATCAAAATCCATTCAGTAGTTTTGCGTGTAAGAGCAACAAACATCCAACCTTACTAACTTTCGCATTAGGAAGTAGGATTAGTAGAATAATCTTATTTTAAAATAAGGGCCGCTAATTTGTTATATTATTCATAAAATATTTGTTTCCAAAATTATACTTTAACATACACTTTGGTTGGCAGGCCATTGCCTTTGAATAACATACTGCAGAAGATAATATGTTTTGTTTTTGTCATTATTAGTAGTCATATTTGCCTTATAAATATTTGGTGATAGATAAAATGGGTTAAGGTGATCGGACTTTCATTCTTTTGAAGGTTGTTTCATGTATCGTCAAGATCAAAGTTGCAATTGTTCAACGTGCCCGAGGTTTCAGTGTCCATCGAACCGGTTCTGTCGAGCATCCGCGCGAACCTTACTTCGATATTTTTGTATAAAATAATGAATTCGAAATTCGTTAATATACATATTAAGCGGCCAGTCCGCGTAAGGTTCAAATTGTCTGTTTTTAGAGCGGTCAAGTACACCTCATGTTACGTAGAATGACACAAATCCTTGCTAGAATGCAGAGTGCGAGTCACCGGCGCCGCTCAGCGCTCTACACTCGACTATTGCCCAGTAAACAGTTTACTACGCACAGAGACGCGCGTCCTTAGATTTCTCAGATGGATTTACGATATCGGTAGCAAATTATATGATTTAGTTAGAGAGCACAATCGACAAGTGTAGTGACATAATAATATATAGTGTTAAAAATAGGTAAGAGTATTATTAATAGCATTTTAGGTTAAGGTAATTTACGAACTTGACTTTGGCTTTTTACGTTTTGAATGTTATGTGTACGTGCAAGTTGTATATCTACAAAGCGCTATCATATGTTAAATATTGATGTGACTAATTTTATAAACATATACGACATTCCTATTACAATATGTATATAGTGCTTATAAAAATGAATACTCATATTGTTTTTTAATATCTTTACTGTGTATTCTGTGTATTTCCAAATCAAGCCAAATAAACGAGCAGATAATTTCTTAACTTTAGTTAACCCTAATTATCGTAAGATGGCCGCTAAACTTAAAGATTTAACCAATTAGATAACTAGAATCTGTGTCACTGTCGATGTCGATTTAATCATTCAAAACAAAATGACGTAAGAGCCGATTAATTCACCTAACGCAATCGTAAATTGCACTAACAGAAGTCAGGAGTTAAACTATGATGAATTCATATCATTTCTGAATAAATTTTTGTCTATTCATAATCATAAACAAAAGAAATTCTTTCCATACATTCTTTTACCTTTAAAAAGCAGTCCGTTAACGCATACAATAACTAATATTATTATTTCTTATAGTCATTAGAGTTCTAATCTCCTAATTAAAGAACAAACTTCCTGGATATTTTTATGATTTTGAACTTATTATTCAAGGTGAAATTTTCAAATCTTGTTTGAAAATTTTGTTAACATATAATAATAATAAATCATTTATTTGCCAGAATGTTGTACATTTGATGGCAGTTTTCAAACATTCAACTAAACAATAGTGTGCAAATTAAGAATTCAAATACATTAGACAATAAACTATTATTAAATTAAATTAGTAAAATTAAACAAGTATATTAAACAAGTTTTATAAAACACTATATCTCTCACACTCAAAACACTATAACCAACCTACGGTTGGTTGGAAGAGATCTCTTACAGATCTATCTTGATAAGTCTAACCAACAAATTTTTATAAATGTATTATTTTTTCTCTGCGCATGTGCCAGAATTTTATATTTTACGGAATTTGAAAAGCATTACTGAAAATACTCATCGGTTACGATATACTGCATTTCAATTGTAGAATATATAAATATAAAAATTTTCCACTATTATTGATCTACGTTTATTTGTTTTTAATAGGTATCTGAAATATCGTTATCTTAATAGTAATCTATTTTATTGTAGGAAGTATAGTAAACGAATATTTAATTATACATCTTTAATTTTATACTTTATGTATATGTTACAGCCAACGTGATAAATCTGCTATTATGAATAATAGCTAAAACGTGTAGCCAATGTGACAAATTAATCACTTCAGCTTGATATTATTTTTACTATTATCTAATCGTTGATAGCCAATGTAATAGTATTTAAACTTAAAATGTAATAAATAATATTTAAAAAAGTTTCACTTTTTAGTTCTAGGCCTCTCTTTAGGTTTTAGTTTCGGGTTTTGAGTTTTGACTTTTAGTTTTGTGTTTGACTTTCGGAGTTCAATTTTTGAGTTTTTACTTTTGAGTCTAGACTTCACTTCCTCCTTTACCACCAGGAGTAATATTATAGTAGCCAGGACATCATACTGCTGGTCTGCGTACAAACCATAATTTCTTTTAATTAATATTACATATTATTCATACTGTTAGTATAAGTATATACTATCTAGTACACGTGTACTGTACCAATTCATTCTGATTTATTATTTTATCTAAGCAGGCCTGGTATGTATAATACACATGTTCTGTTATGTATAATAACAAGAAATGTGATTAATTTTATTAAATTTTTTCAAAATTGGATAGCTATTATAAAAATAATAGCGGGATTTAACATTGATTTTACATTGACTGTTACATATTTAATTTCAAGTGTCTTTTTAAGAATTATTCAACTAATTTTAGGAAACAGGAACATTAAAATCTGTATTGCTTACACGTGTTGTATATATATTTGAATAACAAATACTATAACTAATAACGGCAATATTTAGTTGATACCAAATATTTGGCAGAAGCAATCAAGAAGAAAATTATAACTTTAGATCTCGATTTTTTTTATTTACTCGGCTTATATAATTATATAAAACCAAAACCTTATTGATAACGTAGTATGACATACTTTTGTAATAATTGTTAGAAACGTCAATTCAACTCAGTACGTCCTTGAGATACAAGTTTTTGAAAGTGAATTAGTTGTGCTTATATAATAAACAAAGTCTAAACCATGGGATCGCCATCTCTTTATCGTAACCTATATACATATTATTATTTTTCACAAATGAAATAATCAGATTGGGCTTGGCGGATATAGATTTTAACATTTCGAAATAATGGTTTAACATTAAATGCAAAATTTGTTACGAAATTTAATAAGAATTATTTATTTTCAATCTCCATAATATTCCCTGTGTCTAGCAGCAAGATTGACCATTAGATTTATATTAATAATTTCATAAATTATAATTTTAAGGCATGGTTTTGATATTTTCGTTTCTTATGCTTAAGCATATGTAAAAAGATCTAAAATAAGTAATTTCATCCTTATTTTACGACGATCGAATGCGATGACAAGACCTACCTACCTACCTACTATGTTTAACAACTAATTATATTGATAATGTAATTTACATATGGGATATGCGCTTGTATTTGATTTCTATGATAAAGGTAAACTTATTGAACCAACAAACCTAATATATAATTATATCTATAAACCTTGAAACGACAATTTCAACATTTCAATACACTATGGAACTTTGTTTCGGTTCAACCTCTTAATTACTTTAACCTTATTCTCCAAGGCTTTTCTTGTTTCGATACTTCTCACCATATTATACCCATGCAATGAACCAAGTACTAAATTACTGGTCTGCTATCCTAATTGTGATAAACATGTTACTATTACTGTCTGGCAATTAACTAAATAAAGTTAACGCTTTAATGACGAAGTTTTTAGAGTTCAAGTAAAGTCCCATAAGTTTTTCTAAGACTGGTATATAGATACGCAGTGTGCCGCAATAGCGAGCGGTACGGTCAGTGAGACCTTGAAAATAGCACAATGTACTTCGCACGTTGTCAAGCAAAGAGTAAAAGAAAAATAATGTTTGAAAACGAATAAATCGCTAGGATAATAAGCCATACGGCTCTTTTACATCAAATAGAATATACTCTAGCACTGATATGATAATTTTGGTATCATTTCTCAATATTGGTTCTAATGAATAAGTACGACTATATTATTTTGCGTTTTCCAGGTTTGATTCAAGCGACATTGCAAGGCAACCAATGACACAGGAACAGCTGTCTCAATGATTTGTCCTATTAAGAAACCGTAAACTGGACCAAAACAACATTTCACGATATCGGAGTCTAGCTATGGAGCAATATATACTGGGTTTGGCCACTGTCTTGTCAGTTATTACTACAGGTGTGTATAATATTTTATTCGTAAATCTAATGAAACATTTCAAGTGTGAGTTTTGAAGCCTAGCAGATTTTGAAAAATCTCTTTTCAACTTGTACAACTTTACAACAACAACAACTTGTAGTATTGCCAGAAATCAAGATTAACCGTTTTTTACCTTAATTCCCTCTTTCCACTTTCAAATTATTTTCCCTTTCATTTTTTTTATATTTACTTCCTTTTCCAATAGATTTCATCGTACTATTTTTTGCCACTTTTTACCATCTTCAAAGGTAAGACAAGGTCAATAACAGTACCTATACTATCATAACAAATAATATATATTTCCTTAAAATGTTATCTAATAAAAGTAAATTGTAATATTATTGTAACAAGTACTGTTGAATATACCAGTATTATGCATCTATAATAGGTAATTCGTTCCGAGTAATTATAATACATAATATGTAGTTATATTCAAATGATTCGTGTAAATAATTCCTTCTTTCCACGTAACATTTTGAACCCATATCCGTCTATTTAAAGAAAATAAATTACGTAGATTTAACAGAATTAGTAGGTAGGTAGATCGGTACTAGCCTGATTTTGAGGGTCTGCAAATCACAGTGGACAGTGGTAACTTAATTTCAGAAACTTTATATATTTTTTATCTGAATATTGTTGTTGATTATTTTCATACGACGATCACCACTGTGTGTAGATATAAGAAGATATATTCGTGTCTAATATGATATGTTTCTGTGGTTATATTGACAAAATACATATAGAGACATTTTCAATAGCTCAGTATTAAGTTTGCTACAGAACTAATGATGTAATATTATATACAGGACTTAAACTCTTATGAGTCATGATTAATAAATGATAAAAGCTATGAGCACTTTATTTTCAATGTAAAAACGAATTACTTCTGACCTGTTATTATTCAGTGTTGATACTCGGTGGGTGAAGTGACTCACGTCAAATGCAAATATTAAAACAGGTTCTCTTAAATTTTAAGTATATTATAATAACCATTGTTATTTCTACATGCGGGCAACTTAAGAGTCGTAGGTAAAATAAACACATAAATTTATATTCTATTTGCCAATCTTATAATAAATAGATTGTTTGTCGAATAACGCCACTAAATAAATCATATAATATCAGAGAAAAAAGAGCAATCGGGGCAGCAATGGCTATGAATCGATATCCCGGTGTGGGGTCCCTATAATCATAGCACAATCCATTATAAGTTCTACCTCTTTCAACACATAAAGCTCCAGGATGTCCAACTTCATATATAGATATATCTGAGTCACAGCGCGACTCAGTTTCATCGATAAACGAGTACCTTGCTACCAACCTAGCGACCATACTTCTCGTACCATTTGAAAGATCATTCAGTTGCTTTCTTACCCATCCCTCTTTATAAACTTTGGTTAAACTATCCACGCCCCAAATTGAATTGGATATTACTTTTGATTTTCTATCCTGATCAACTTTTCCTTTTTGAACCGAACTATTTGTACTTGGTTTCTCCATGTGTAGACTATGCCATTTTATCCCTAAAGAAGATAAGAATATTGGTTTTGTAAGATTTTCATTGTTACGTAGCTGTATAATATCATTATGGCTTATTATGCCACAAAACAATTTCGTTTCCAAATAAAAGGGTGCACCCGGGGAAAAGTTACAAACAACTCTCGTGTCTCCATTAGATCTTCGGCCGTAGGCACATCCAATTTTACTTGTTTTGGCCCACAACAATTGAACTGCGTTAAATGTTTTGACTGACGTTCGGCCACAACGAACGTCTGTTATCGATAAGTCCTTCCCTGAGATTAAAGGAATACTTGTAGTATACAGTCCAAACTACTAGTAGATATTCTTTTAAAAAAAGAAAGGAGAAAGAAGAAGAAAAACTATAGGGCACGGGCGTGATACGGTCAGTATATAACTAGACGTTACGATCTCTTAAAACTCTCGACAGGAACCCAGCGTAGTGCCTTGGATTTGCGACCAAGCGTGTGTATCAAGATTTTCTTTCCAAATATGGGGTTTAGCTTACATTAAGCTGGCTCAACACAAGGCTAACCTAACCTAAGCACGTGGCAATTACAATACAAGGTACTCACGTGACGTTAGTAGGACATCAGTCCCAGCCCCACAGCTATTCGCTACACTACACTATCACTG